>CALSCE010009506.1:6524825-6542923 GCA_943593645.1 Bovichtus variegatus
CACACACACACACACACACACACACACACACACACACACACACACACCCTGTAATGATGACAACAACACACCCCCTGTGTCACTCAGTGCGGATGCTATAGGGTGGGCGAGGTCAGTTCTGTCAGCTGTGTCCCCTAAACAGGCTGCAGGCAGCTCAGAGTGGAGCTGGGCCACAAGGATGAAATCTATATCATAACATAAATAATAATATGTTTTCCAATTTTGTCCGGAACGTTTATGCAAAATCACATATACGATTCTGAAATTGATGCAGTTCATCAGATGTAGTCCACTTTTATCTGTAAAATGTAAAAGTTAAATATAGTGCTAAAAACAACTAATTTATGAGTTGATAGACAACAAATTAATCGGCAACAGGTTTGATCCTCGGTTTTTCATTTAGTTCTTCTATTCCTTTCTTTCTTTTTTTTTAAGTCAAAATGCTCAAAGTTCACTGGTTTCAGCTTCTCCAGTGTGAATGTCTGCTGGTTTTCTAGGTCTTCTATAACAGTAAATTATTATAAAAACATTTTTACGATTATGTGATATTTTATAGAAAAGAATGTTAATAATTTATTTTCCTAGTTTGATTTAAAATGAGCTCAGAATTAATAAAAAAATAATGAAAACATAAATAAAAAGTAAAAAGGGGTGGGCTTAATGAGGTGGTGTTGTCATGCTTAGAAACTGTCATTGTTTTTTTGTAGGAAATACCAAAAAATATAGACAAATTACATGTCATTTGCATTTTAGTCATGAAAAGAAAAAATAAAGAAAAAAGGGAATGGGTGGTGAGGTGTTATTGTCATGCTTTGCTTAGAAACTGTCATTGTATTTTCTTGTAGGAAATACCAATAATGTGCCTCATAATGAGTTGTTCCATTAACCCATTATTTTGGAATATATGCTAAACTAGTTTATTAGCTAATCAAATTTACTGCAGTTTCAGTGTCTGAACGATAAATACTTTATTATTCCAAAACAGCTGCAGGGGCCTGAGCCCAGCTACACTTTGACTAGATGCAAATTGGATTAAATGTTCCTCCTCAGACGTCCTGTCCTTTCTATAAATGCAGAGATAGACTGTCACAGGGCCCATGTCCAAAAATAGGATTGAGGACACTATATTAAATTACATTTAACGAAAGATGTCTTTGTGTGGAGTGGAACCAGCTAAGACCTTTATGATCAGCTGATGACAGACTGGAGAATCCTATTTCATGCTTTTCCTACCAAACGGCAGCAAATTATCTGTTGGTCAACAAAAGCCTGGGAAGTCCAGAAATTACAGTTCGATTTCAAGGTCTTTAAATGTTTTTGAAATTTGCAACAGTTTAGGAAAAAGATCAGGGAAATATTGAGATAGTAGCAGACACTCTTTTGATATCTAGATATAGTGATATTTAATGTTGAGCTACTGATGGTTGACAATCTATCTTTGCAGTGATCTTCATAGCGCCCGTTGGCTACTATGCTTCAGAATCAATATCATAACATAAAAAACATTCTTCTGGTATTGATATCACAACATGGCAAATGTAAAATGTATGCAAAATCACATATGAAATAATGAAATTGATGTACAATGAACTGTGTTCTGTTGTTAAACTTTATATTAGACAAATCTCTTCGAATTAGGGCTGCAACTAGCAATTATTTTCATTATTGATTATTATGGAGAATATTTTCTTGATTAAGCAATATTAATAATGAAAAGGGGCTATAACAGTGACCAAAAGCCTTGGACAAAACAAGCAATTCAATTTACAATTTGGCAAGATATTTAATTTACAATGACATAAAACAAAGAAAAATGTTGTGACATTTGAGAATCTGGAACAGGGAAAGTTTCGCTTGTAGAAGAAAAACAATTTTCTGAATAATTTTTCTGTCGACACCTCGATCAATAGTTTCACCTCCACTTTAAATGTGTAAAACTTTAATGAATCAGAGTCTTGTTTTTTTTTTTTTTAATTAAATTCTGCTCGGAATCATTCAATCATAATCATTAATTAGGACAGCACAATTTTGGTCAAATGATTGTCACGAAACATCACCACTGAAGAGTGTGAATCATAAACACGGACCAAATTGAAAACAATACTGTGTGTGGAAGAAGCATCGGATGAGCAGATGGTACAACGTTTACCTTTATCTGACTGAACCCCACAGCCTTCCCTTATCTTATTTTTCCACTCTGCCTCTTTTCTTTTCTGTCAGGTGTGCACTGTGGTGTTCGGCTACTTGTTGGCGGTTTGTTTCAAGTGGAGTCCCAAAACTGAGCACTACCTGAGGGCTGTGGCTCTACCTGTCTGGGCCGTCCTGCTCTTTTACATCGGTGAGTGTGGGGAGGAGGGGAAGCCTGGAGTCTCTGCTCAGACATGTTGGCTGTCATTCCATGCTGTTATCCAAATTCTCTCCTTGCCCCTGGGAAGATTTTTCACATTTTGCTTACTTGGCAGGTAGCTTGAAGCATCTTTCAGAAAACGAAGCTAAACACTGTGTTTTTCCAAAGGAAAGGGAGTGAAGTCGTATTCTAGTTCCCCTTAGACGGATCACATGCAGAGTTGCATAGTAAGACGAAGTCTCCAGTATTTTTAGCACACATAAGGCGTGCTGAAAAGAGGTGTTGACCTTCAGGCGTGAAATATGACTGAGAGCGAGGAGGGTTTTCACATGACTGTGGGCAATCTGAGAAAATGTTCTCTTTTTGGTATATGCCTTTTTAAAATGTATGATTGGCCAAAATAATCAATATTATCTCTGTAACTATTTGATTCATATGTATATTTTTAGAATTGCATGGCAAAACATATAGACATGTTTCAGCCGGCACAGTAGTGCACCAGAGGTAATCTCAGTAATATAACAAAATATCATGCAGTTTAGGAGCAACATGTTTCTCCACAATAGCCAGAAAGCACATTGTTATTATCACCCTGATTTCTGCATCTGTTTTTAGTGTCTCTGACCGGCTCGTGGAGAGTGCCCATATTCGTGGTTGTGGTTACACTCATCATCGTGGGCTCCCAGGAGAAACCACCTGTCCCTGGCAGAGGTGAAGATTTATGGACACACACACATTCACATTTACCACAGTAAGAAGCGATGACTGGGCGTTCATAAATATGTTCTAAAAGAGTACCAGTACGTGTTTTTTTTTGTATGAATTAAACATAGAGATATAACGTGTTCATTTGCGGGCTTTTAGAGGTGTTTACAGTCTTTATGCTAAGCTAACTGGCTGCTGGATGTAGCTTCATATTTACTGTACAGACACGAGAGTGGCATCAATGTTCTCATCTAACTCTCAGCAAGAAAGTCAACAAACTGTTGTTTTAAAAGTCAGGGGGGTCAAATCGGCTTCAAGTTAAATTTGATAAACTGCCTTAAGAAAAAAATCTTGTTGACCAGCTATCATCCTTATAACAGCGGAAGTCATTTATTATAATTAGCCTTTTCTGGCCCATCACTGAGATTAAGTGACGCAGTATCTTTGTACAGCTTTACACAAAACATAAGCAACTCGAGGTGGACAGCTCGGACCATCAGACCCCGCCGCACACACGCGTAAAGAAATGTGTTGCTTTTTGCTCCGCTGTTCTGTCTGACTGTTGTGTTCTGTTTCTCTTCATCTCCCCAGGAGAGCTGTCGGGGCAGGTGTTGTCGTTCGCTGCTAACACTATTTACATGGCAATCTCCTGTAGCAACCTTCAGATGAAATCTGAGCCCAGTGAAAGCTCTGCAACAGGTAAGAGAGCTCACTTTCATCTCTGTGTACTACAGAGGCAGTTTGTTATGGATACATTTTGTATGCTGTGGTATATATGCGTAGGCAAAGAGGAGAAAGGTAAGGCAGTCAACAACCACCTAATCAAATGCACAGGCATTAAAGTAGGGTGTGTTATAAGAGTTGAACGCAGCAACCCACCGGTAGCGTTGAAAGGCTTTTTGATTTTATTTGTGTTTCTTTACAAAATCGCCAAAATGACAGCATTTAGACAGACATTATCGTCGGATTTACACATTTCCAATGGTCCTTGATTGAAGCTTAAAGTAGTGAAGTTTCATCCAAATCACTTTATTTTACATGTCTCATTTAAAATGGCGGCAAAAGTAAACCATTTGAAATAACCAGATCCTGTAAAAACAAAAAAAACACCATTAAATTCTGCACCATGAATGACTCTGCTGAGTCGGTCACGTCACAAAAATTCAGTGAAACTTCGACTGACTGCATTATAATTGTGCTATGCTGCACAAAGCACATCCGTACTTCTAGCCATGATTGTGCTGTTTCCATAGAGGTGAAGGACTGCGCCACAATGAGTAAAATGTGACGAAAACGAAACGAAAAACCACCCTGAAACGGATTGGGGCGTCAGAGGGTTAATGGATATTAATGTTTCTAGTAGCCATTTGAGGAACTTCAGCTCAAGCCACTTCTGCTTTTTCTTTACCATTTAGCAACTTGTACGACAAACTAATCGACATCGCTTTGATCTTTCTTTCCTTTCCTCTTATTTGCTTCCTCTGTGCCCTCTCCCTCATCTCCTCCAAGATGGTGTGCAGTCTATAGGCCCTCTTCCCTCCACGCCTGGGTTCCCTCAGGGCTCTCGCTCGTTACCAGGCGGCCTCTTCCAGAAAGAGAAAAGCTCTCACAGAGCCAGCGATATCTACTTTATTCTTCTAGTCTGGGCCATTGTACTGGTTCAGGTCTGGCTCAACCTCTGGATTCTACAACTGCTGCCTATCCCTGTGGCTGGTAACGCACACATGCATGCACACACTCCCTTTCACACACTCCCTTTTCACATGCGTCTTCTCAGACCTGCTGTACTCAGACTTATGTTGCATTGATACTTTAGTGTGGGTGCTGAAGAAGCTGGTGGTCCACTTTGGCCTGAAGGGCTTTGCAGAGCGGACTCTCATCTCGTGGTGGGCGGTGCTGGAGAGGCTTGGACGTGAGCGAGAGGAGGCCCTGCTGCCTGGACCAATTAAAGGCTTGGCTCAGTTCCTGCTGCGTATCGACACTAAGGTAACGTCTCTGACCGGTCTCCAGGTGCCGCTGGTGCAGGCGCTGTCCTTATGTCCTCTGTCTTTGAATTTCACACACTCATCCGTGCACAAACGCACTTTCTGTTTCACCGTTGCGTCTTTTTCGACTAAGTTTCAGATCGGTTTTGGTCATTGTGCGGGATCCTTTGTCCTGAGGGTGCCGAGTGCAGAAGGACATCTTGTGTCTCCTTCTTCAAAAACCAAAAAACTGCAATCATGTATTAACTCAGATTTGTGTACACAGCTGATCCACAGGGGGCAAAAAACTGGCACAGAAATAAGCAAGGCAATGCATGTTATGATCAAAACCAACTGGGTTTTGGTCATTTATCTGCACCATGTTATGCTCTTGTGTTCGTTTTTCGGCAGACGGACAAAGTTAGCCACCAGCTGGTGAACATAGTGGAGCGTTTAGCAGCTAAGAACCAGATATTTCGAAAAAGCGAGCTAAGAGAGAATTGGACTTCGTGAACACAATCACTCTCCAAATAAATAAATAAATGTTGCTCTGCCACTGCTGGATGTATAAGTAGCCAATTGTTTGCTAACATGTTCACCGTAACAACTTTAGAGGGCGACAAACTGACACCTTCACACTAAAACGTGTCTTTCTCCCGACGTGTTTGGTGTGTAGCTGTCGTGCGTTTCTAATCACAATGATTTGCACCCCACTGTATATCGACGGTGCGCACTAGTAGTAAAATCCTGCCTGCCACGCTCCACTTCCTGATCCCTCACTGCCTGTGTTCTTGTCGCACGGGTACATGTGATGACTGCTGCACAGGTCTTTCAAATAATAATCTTCCCGATGTCTCTTTGTCTCCTCCCAAGCTCTGGCATTGGCTTAACAAGCAGGTAATGATTTGGAGGAGCAGAGTGCTGAAAGAAAGAGAGTCTGACAGTGAGAAAGCGAGAGAAGAAAGATAAAGAAAATAACCTGTGTGTGTGTGTACGTGTGTGTAGGTGTGGACACCCGCTTTGACTGGCGCTTTACCCATCTGCTGTCACCGCCCTCTCATGTTGTCTACATGTCTGTCCTCTCGCTGCTTTCCTGCTTTCCTGCTTATTACAGGAAGCTAGGGTCGGGGAGGTGGGACTCTTTGGTCCCTCTGCCTCGTCCGTACCTTCCCCGCTGTGATCTAACTGGCAGGTTTGGCTTGAGAGTGTATGAGCTGCATGGAGAGGTGGCTGATGTAGACAGAGCAGAGCTGAGTGGGAGGAGAGGGCAGCGTTTCTGAATATATGTTGGCCGACAAGGCTGATGTTAACTCCGTTTTACTTTTATTTTTATAAAGTTATGTAGAAGAAACATGTAAGAGAGCCTGTGAAACCCCTGGAGAGATGCGGTTACGCTTCAGGAGCTTTTCTGACTGGGTGGACAAAACAATGGAAACACCAGTTTGTCAATATGAAGCACCAAATGCAAACCAACTTGGGCAAAACGTTTTACCTTTTTTTTAGAAGCGCTTTACTGCTCTTTGTGGTGCGATTGCATGAGGCCGGAACTGTATGTGCAACAGCTGTGTTTTAGAAATGAGCTTTTCTTAAAGGATACTGGCAGTGGTCTATATTGTTCTTATGAAAACAAATCGCACGGAGAGCCCAAAACCAACAATAACTTCTCGTGCGGCCTGTGTATCCAAACTTAAGCGTAGAGAGATGGACTGCACTGATGCATTGTTGGTTTTGTCAGGGTTGGAAATTAACTTTTTTTTCTCCATCTGCCTGGTTGGTGGATTCCAAAATCTACCAGTCACTCAATAGATAGTCATTGTTTTTTGGGCTGGTGAGTGAAGCAAATCTGACAGCTAATAATAATAATAATACTAATACTAATTTCCAAACCTGGTTTTGGTTGATAAGAGAGTATAGAAAAATGCCGTCATTATTCTTTAAAAGTTTAGACCTTGAATCCTGGCATGGTCATAGCCGGTTTTTGAAAACCCATCTTGAATGGTGATATATGAAGCCCTGATAGCATCACAAAACTGTCACAGCAATGCAATTCTTAAGGATATGAGACTTTTTCCAATATATATGCTGTTACAGAAACAGCCGGGTGTCCACTTGTTTCTTAAGTTACAATATAAACTGATCTAAGTGCAAGAGAAATGCTGAAAGGTGCCTCATCAGACCGCTTTTTTTCTTTGTCGACGGGTTGTGACCCGACACGAAGATGTTTGTTCTTGTACGTCGTCTTTGGAAACACGAATGTACTTTTACTTACAGAGTCGTTGAGAATTCTGGATAGTTTGTAATGTAAACACTGTACTTATCCTTTCACTTTAAGGTCCCTCTCTGCATTAAAAATGGACCGTTTGGCCTTTTTGAAATTTCATTAGTGGTCTTGTATTGCCTTAAGTGCTGGAGGTTTTACGCTAATTGGTACTCAACATACTGTACTAACTGGCCTGTTACATTGGCTGATTTAGCTATTTTAAAATTAAAATAAGTCCTTGCTGACGTGGTGTTTCCATTTTTTTGCTTACTAAGTTTTTTGCTGTACTGGATTTAATCCACATCAGTCAGCCTGCCAAGTACCTTCTGTAAAGTAGGGCTACATTATAGACGGTAAGAAAAAGTTCAACATTCACCTGGAATAATAAACAAGTTTATTCTGGTTATCATTTCACTGTCAATATAATGACAAACCATTGGGACCTGGCTTTACGGGAGGGAAGCGTCCACTAACTGGTTTTAACACACGGCTTGTGTGACATTAACACTCGCATACAAATGGAGACGAAAGCTGTTTATAAGCTGGCTGCTGATGCAGTTTTGGAGAGAAACCTAAGTATTTCACCACCTTTCAACAGAATAAACTTTGAATGACTGATGGTGCAGCTGGCAACAGTTTTCAAATAAAAAGATACAAACAGAAAAGCCATGCATTAAAAAAAACAAACAAAAAAAAAAAAAAAACGCAGCCTGAGTTTCTCACTTGCATGTTTCCATGTTAAAGTGCAGGGATATGTGCATGCATGCGTGTGCAGATATCCTGGCTCACTCAGTCGACTTCCTTGCTTTCCTCAGGGCCCAAGGGGGCAGCTTTTAGATCCAAAATGGCTTCTTGTTCACTTGGAAAGGACACAGGTTTCACTGTATGTTTTCAACCTCTTCAGAATTGTACTGACTTCCTCCCCGTTTCCTCCCCCCCCCCTTTCTTCTATCTCTTTCCCTCCGTGTCCTCTCTATGTGCGTAGATGATCGTGTGGTTGGAGCGATCTCTGGATAAAATCATCAGCATCTTCATCATCTTCCTCCTGGTCACAGGGACCCTGCTCATGGCTCTGCTGCTCACCGCTATGGTACCGCTTCTTTGTTCCTGTTGAATTACTTCACCTCATTTCAGAGGTACTGACATCGTCTTGGAAAAACAAAGTACCTTTTATGTCTTTTTAGGTTCACCATGAAAGTGTTCACATGATCGACGTAACCAGTAACCTCATCAACGAGACTGTGTCCAACCATCCAGAATGGGCCAAGTATGACCGTTTACTCTCTTTTTATTTGTATCTTTCACTTTTGTGACGGACTTTATCGTTTCTCATCATCTTCTTCTACATTGTCCTCCTCTAGTTGGCTTCCAGAGGCTCGTGTGGTGCAGAAGGCTCTGAATTCAGCTGCTACTAATGTTCATCAACACGGTAGAGAATGGATAACACAAAAGGTAAGAATAATCATTTTCTTGTACATTTTCCATTGATTTGACCGGCTCAAAATATGGAAGCAAAATCGAATCATTTTGTAAATTTTTAAGACATTGAATCCTTCTTCTTTCGTGCAGCTCCATAAGATGTTAGGGGACAAGGTGAACAACACGGCTGTGATCGAGAAACAGGTTTTGGAGCTCTGGGACAGACTGTACCACTCGTGGTTCGTGAAGGTAAGGCCGGTCCGTTTAACTCCTCGATGTTGGGGACAAATTTGCCGTCCAAAAAACGTCACGCGCAAAATCTTCCATGCATTTTCCAGAACATGACCCACCCTGGACGCCACCGCGGCCAGAAGATGATGGTTCAGAGAGGGAACAGCTGGCTCGTCGACATCCTGGACTGG
Source organism: Bovichtus variegatus (assembly GCA_943593645.1). Taxonomy (NCBI): domain Eukaryota; kingdom Metazoa; phylum Chordata; class Actinopteri; order Perciformes; family Bovichtidae; genus Bovichtus; species Bovichtus variegatus. The sequence continues at coordinate 6,533,943 of CALSCE010009506.1, forward strand.
AAGGACATCGCCTCCTTTCTGCAGGAAAATATTGAGACTCTGCTGTCTGTAAGTATGACATTGTCTTCTGCATGAGGCGGATCATTTGCATATTTTGTTGCTGTCGTAGATCTTTCAATCCAACATCATTCGCGACACACGGCCCCTAAGCTTGACTAAAGCCTAAGGGGTGCTACATCATGTGTTTGTCCTTTGTATCAGGCACTGATTGGTCTACAATGGGCGTTACGACAACAACAGGTTATAAATGGTTGACATATTTATAACTCTGTCTCTCAAAAGGACGTACAGATGACGAGTTTACTGTTGTTTTGTAGATCCTGGAGTCTCTGTGGGTGGTAATGAGCAGAAATGTTGGCCTCCTCATCTCCACCACGACCACTCTCCTCTCCGTCTTATTCCACAGCGGCACAGCTCTGCTCAACTTTGCCCTGAGTCTGGTATGAAACACTAAACCATGTAACACAAAATGACCTGCGTTGGGTTTGCTTCATTTGCCTTGAGTATCTGACGATATCGATAACAATCTGTTGCCGTCTTTTTTTTTTTTTTTTACCTCTCTTAAACAACTAAGCTGTTAATGTTACATTTGTATGGATGCACTTTACTTAACCTGGCCATCTAAACACATCATGCTCAAACTGTGAAACTGCTATAGGAAGAAATATATAGCCCACCAACTGAGACAGTCATGTGATCCTGCTGCTTCTTTTTATTTACACTTTTTCACACACGGAACTTTTAGCAGCATTTTTTTTTTTCTTGGTCAGCCCTTTTCAAACATTCAACATGGAATTTAAAATGTAACTTTGTGCAAAAGTTTCAATCTGAAAAGAAAGGAGTTATAATTCCAGTGTAAAATACTGGATATGACTCAACCGTCCATGCAGTTATTTTGGAGACCCAGTATAGCACCCACTTAACTCCAATAAAAACTCCTTTTTTTTTTTTTGCACACAAACGTGTCAGCTGAAATATTAACAACAAAACAACTCTGCAAACTGGTCTCAATGGGAGCATTTGCGAGAGATCTTGAAGCTTGATCCACCAGTAAAGGGCATGATTATTCACAGTGGTACATGTTTTAGCGAAGGACTCTGTTACTTAACGTGTTTTTTAAGCTTAGGTTAGTTGAGTTACTTTAGCAAACTTGCTCATTTTTGTGCTTTGTCCCATTTATGCACAGGTGATTTTTCTGACCACTCTCTTCTACCTGCTGAGCTCCAGCGGTGAATACTACAAACCTGTGAAGTGGGTGATCAGCCTGACCCCCCTCTCGCAGCCTGGACCCTCCTCAAATATCATAGGCCAGTCTGTAGAAGAAGCCATCAGGTAGTCACACACACACGAAAAGCATTTAACTATCTAAACATTTATCTAAAGGAGATTATTTTTGACCTTGTGTGTGTGTTTGTTTTGAAGAGGAGTGTTCGACGCCTCTCTGAAAATGGCTGGCTTCTACGGCCTCTACACTTGGCTCACTCACACCATCTTTGGCATCAACATAGTCTTCATTCCTTCTGGTGAGTCAGCGTGTTCGCAGCATTATAGTGTCGTCACTATACCTGCAACTGCCAAGCCACAGTCAGTGTTTTCTCACTCTTTGAAATCCCTCTCTCTTGGCCTGAAGCTCTGGCTGCTATCCTGGGTGCTGTGCCGTTCCTGGGGACCTACTGGGCAGCGGTGCCGGCAGTGTGTGACTTGTGGTTGGTGCAGGGCGAAGGCGTCAAGGCCCTGCTGCTGCTGATCTGCCATCTGCTCCCTACGTATTTTGTAGATACAGCTATCTACTCTGACATATCAGGGTACGCATGTGTGACACTAGCTTGTTATCAGCTTGTGCTATTTGAGCTTCCTCTCGTAGCATTGACACATTCGACCAACACATTAGTTGGTGTTACTGTTAGTACCCAAATAAGGCTTTGAAAGGAAACCTGTTAGTGACGGTGTCTGTTTGCCTTGGTCAGTTGGTCACTATCAGCTGTTATTGGAAGCCATGTAAATTCCAGTGGCGTATAATTTACATAATGAAGTATTTTCAGAAGCATACTTTGCATTTATGGCCTGGGTTTCGTCACTTCAGCATATGGAGAAAATAACAACTTTGATAGTGTTAAATGATTTTGATTCATCAGACACATTTCAAACTTCTCTGTGACGGTGCAATGATCTACATTGTTAGTAGTAACGATGCATTTTCGCCTTTTTATATGACAGAGGAGAGTGTAGAATGGGGAGAGAGAGAGAGAGAGACAGAGAGAGAGAGAGAGAGAGAGGTATGAACAAAGGTCCAAAGGTTGGAGTTGCTTCATATGGCACGTGCTGTAACCCCTCTGCTACCAAGGCGCTGTAATCCACTCTACATTTCTATGCATTTCATTTTTTCTACTGTTACATTTTCTAGACATTTCTTTGTGTTGGATCTATTTCCTTGTCTCCGTGTCTCAGGGGTGGACACCCGTATCTGACAGGTCTGGCGGTGGCAGGCGGAGCGTACTACCTCGGCCTGGAGGGTGCCATCATCGGGCCCATCCTCCTCTGCATCCTGGTAGTTGCAGCCAACATCTACAGTGCCATGCTGATGAGCCCCAGCTCTGCAGCACCGACACCGGTGCAGTCCAGCTGGCCGCTCCACCCCATCAGGTAAAGATCAAATATGAAAACGCAATCAAAGAGCTGATCAAAACTTCCCGGAAAAATGGAACCATACCCTTATTGCTCGTCACTCTCAGGACCGTCGCAGACTCCACCCCCTCGATCGTGAAGAAGAAAGGTGAGTGAGCTTGAGGGTGTGACCCCGTGGACGTCACCTGGCTTCCCATTGGCTGATTCCTCAAGGGGAAGCGATCCCCCCTCCCTGAATCTCCTCCCAACGCCGCCCGGCTCTACAGGAGTCGGCCCCGATCGAGAAGAGATGGCGGCGTAGCGGCTGGTCCCCCATGATGCCGTCTGCTGACCAGAGCCGTTTCTCTGAGCAACATGGCACCAGCCGCTCTAATTCAAGACCCGAAAATTCCAGTTGCGAGCGTTCATCCTGATCCCGAACGTGGACCAATGACTTCACATTGGGCATTTACGATCATGAATGACGGAGACGTTGATGCTCATCACATCATCTCTCAGATCCCCAGTGCCTAAATTCATTTTGTAATGTTTAGAAATGCCTAAAAATTTCGGTTGCGGTTTGTGGTGAATCGTAAGATAATATATTTTATCTACAAAGCCCCTGATTTCCACCCTGCGCACCCCGGCTGTGTTTTAAACTACAGTCTGTGGCTGTGCAGTGTTTGTACTCACTACCTCTCTCCTCATGGAGGCTCAGCGAGAGTTCGTAGTGAAAGCTTTGCATAGAGGTCCTCACGCCTGGCTCAAGACGGGAAAAAGAAATGTTCAACTTAATGTGTCATTCACGTTTCAGTGATAACAGCTGTGAGTTTGCGACACTAGACCTCTAAGACAAAGATTCACTCTCCTGGTCCAGGCTTCGTTACTACTGTTTCACTTTTTTTTTTTAGTATCCGTGCAGTTGAATCACAGCAAACTGTCTCCCTATTTTTGTTGACGGTAGTTACTTCAGGGGATCAGAGTAGACGTCCTACTTTCAGGGAGTCTGGTCTGAATCCCAGAGCAGAGGATTACTGATGGATTGTCGTTTGACATTTTTTCATTTATTTCAAGCTTAACTTTGTTTTGTTTCCTTTACACACTGTGAGTGCACATACATGCAGCCAAGCTTTTCATTTTGAACCTGCTTTGCTGATCTGTCAGTATTGCAGCACGTTTACACTCAGAATAACTTGATATTGACAAGTTTGACTGAGTATGTCTGTGAGCACTTTAGAGTTTGGTGAATGTCACCCGCATCACATGGTTTCATCCTAGTTTTGACCTTGCACATCTTAAATCCGTTTGAAATGTCTGTATATTTTCCACTCACCTCATCCACTCCTGCACTGGTCCACTCCGTACTTAAACTACAGTCAGAGCACTTCTCTGAACAGAGAATATGAAGTGGTTAACATCATTTGAAGCTTTAATAAAGGAGCTGTACAAATGAATTGTGTATGTAATTCGACACATTGATCATACATGGCTACTGTGTTAGCTGTCTGAGGGCTGTGATGTGTTCTGGGTTGCAACAAGTGTTTAGTTTATCTGGTTTCACTGTTTAACTACTACTGTAGTTTCATTTGGTACTGTTGCTTGTACTGTTTTTTAATTACCGGATATGCACTGACACAATAAACATTTAAACTGGAGTAGCTTTGCTGGGTGCCTTATTACTAGTTGTTTTTGTTTGTTTTTACTGAATTAGGACAGCAATTAATGATCATTTCCACTGTCAGTTAATTTGAGAATTCTTTTAAATTCACTTATCAAATGTTTAGTCTATACAATTTTAGGAAATGGTGACGAATTAACATTTCCTAGAGGTGATATTTTTTTAAATGATACAATATAGGAAGAAGTATTTCACTCTTACTCAAGTGAAAGTTCCAATACAAGTAAATGTCAATGAATGGCTGTTTTATTATATATGTTCTAATAATATAATTACTGCCATATGATAGTGTAACTTAAATGTTGTAGTAGGTTAAGCTCATTTGAGCTACATTATATATTGTTGGGTAGTTTACTACAGGGCAGAGGCAAGAATCCTGAAGTTAAGTGTACAGTGGGAACGAAAAAATGTAAAATAATTTTAAAAAAAAAGTAATTGTATAGTATGTTTAAAGAAAAAAGTCATAGTATAGTATGTTAAAAAAAAAAGTCATAAAAAGGTCATATAAAAATGTAAAAAACGTAATTGTATAGTATGTTATAAAAAAAAGTCATAGTATAGTATACCATAAAAAAGCAATAGTATGTTAAAAAGTCACAATATAGTATGCTGAAAAGTCATCGTATAGTATGTTAGAAAAACATCAATGTATAGTATGTTTAAAAAAAAAAAAAAAAGTCATAAAAGTCATGGAACGGTCATAAAAAGGTCACAAAATGTCATAAAAAGTCTTGTCATACAAAGTCATAGTATAGTATGCTATAAAAAAACATCACAGTATAGTATGTCAAACAAAGTCACAGAATAGTATATTAAAAGAAGCCATGAAAAAGTTCATTAACTCCTGCCTGTAATCACAGCACTTCCTAAAGGTAAGACAATGTGTAAAATGTCCCTTTAGCTAGCAGCGACCCCTTCAGAAATGTCTGTTTAACCGTGTGAATATAAAGCTAAATCTAACTGTCCCTGGATAAATAAGAGTTCTGTGTTTGTGCGAGTTGAGTCAGACGGTGTCGTCTGTTCTGTGAAGTCTTTACAGATTGTCAATGTGTCAGCGAGGCTCTGGACAGATGGACAGAATAAATATCACATTTATGGACAGCGACAGCACAGCTGCTGGTGAAGCCAGGCATCTCAACTGAAGTCTCCACTAAACTAATCGACAAACTTACAACATGCACATTACTCATTTTATACATTTTGTCAAATAGAATTACATTATTTTCAACTGACAGAAGTATTTTTGAGCTCTAAACAGTGGCCGTGTTGAATGTTGGACATCAGAAAATGCAAGACATTTAATGTTGTACTAGAAACTTTAAGGGGAAAGACGTGTGGGCTGGATGAGAGTGCACTTTAATAAAAAAAAAATGTGAACAGGGGACAGTGTGTGAAAGATACAAAATATGTACAATATCCTGAGGAGCTTCTTTGTGAAGATTGGTATTTGTAATTTGTTTGAAGATTTCCACACTCTATGATGCCTATGATGTCGTGAATATAATTCAAATGTATAATTTAATTTGTCCTACCAGAGCACAGCAGGAGACTGAGGAGAAAGAGAAAATAATACATCTTATCAGCCTCAGATAAAGCTTCACATGAAGGATGCTGCTGATCTCCGTTTCTCAGGTTCAGGCTTCAAAAGTTTAAAATGAGTAAAAATCTGCTGGTTAAAGTAACAGTTTGTCAAACATGAGAAAAAAAAACTGTTGAATTTGTTCTGCCAAAGCGATACATTCATTCAAGTCAAAAACAATCAAATGATTTTTTTCCAGTTATTTGTTGGTTTTAATCTCCTGATGTGCTGCTTATTCTTACAAAAATATTGCATAACCCCTCGATATTGACAATACAACTACACTATGAGCTAAAACCTACTCATATTATGAAGTAATGCTGGTTATTGTTACAACATTATCTACATTCAACCAATCTGTCCAAACAATGCAACACACAACCCAGTCCAAATGAATGCGCAGCGTCTTAATACAATACAAAGTTGATTTGACAAACAAGTATCAATAAAACAATAAAAAACGACTAAATTAGATGGACACACGTCTACGTTTATGAATTCACTCTGATCCTCTGAACATGTTTCCTTATTCTGTCTTTTCTTTGGCACTTTCCCTCCGGGGCCGCGCGCAGATTCAGCTTTGATTCATTTCTTCAGATCAAAGCCTCGCATGGTTCTTCTGAAGTGGGCAGCACAGAAACCAGATCGCAGTCTTCCCGAGCTCACGTGGCTCCACATCTGCTTAACGGCAGCATCACTCATTTCATTTGCACAGAGTGAAATGTCTGATTGAAGAAGACACTTCTCGGATCCACAGAGCAGATTAATCGAGTACCAGGAGGAAGCGGAGGAAATGTGAAGATTGACTTTTTTGACATCACATTTTTCAACCTGATACATGTGGTTTGCCCTTAATGGAGACACCGTTTAAACTGGAATGATTGGTCATCTATCTGTGACGAGAAGCTGAATAACATCCCGACATCTAATGTACCACACAGGAGACAAGGAACAAAAGCAGAGAATCAGCATATTTTTCTTTAAGATGTATATGCAAAACACTGTTTTCTAACATGTCTTCCTGATGGATCTCAGAGGGTCTAATCCTGACACGTGAATAATGCAACAGACCAAGTCAAGGAGTCTGAATAATCCACTCTCCACAAAACATGCAGTCTGCTGCCCGACTCCATTACCTTCACTGCACTGTTTATTAAAAGAGACAGAAGAGTCTCATTTCCCCACAAGATTTGAGATTATTATCTTTTCACACCCATGGGTGCTTCGTGGTCATCACTGAGCCCAACCTCCCATTTCTGTAAAAGTCGGAATTCTTCTCAATCTTTTCAATAGTGGGCCCACACTCTTGTTTCGTATGCTGCAAACGCACGAGGGCACACGTGCACAAGCACGACGGCAACACAGTGCATCGGGTTTCACATTAGTCCACTGATTGACAGTCGTGGAAACGTAGCAATGTGTCAACAGAGGCAGCGAAGAAGAAGAAGAAGAAGAAGAAGAAAAAAAATGCAAGTTGGATGGTTGGATGCAAACAATGCTAGATTTGGGAAAAAAACTTTTCAAATGATTTATATAGAAGGAAAGCATTCAAGACATTTGTCAGGCATCAAGGACACACAGTGCCTTTTGGTGAGAAACACTGGATGTAAACTTGAAGAATAAGTCACCCACAAAATGATAATTTTGCATATAATTTACTCACCAAGTTACACCTTGAATTCTCGAGGAAAACGTCCGTTTACAAACTCTCACACAAGGTGTAATCCAGTCATATGCTCACTACTTCCCAAGCACGTGCAATTTTGCATAAACATTACTATTTAAAACACTTTCACATTAAACAGCCTCACGCGTGCGCAGGCGGTAGGGTAGTAAGTGTTTAGTGAAAACACATGTTTGGGAAGCAGTGAACATACCACTGGATAAACGAGATTTGGATTATACTGCGCGAGAGTTTGTAAACGGATGTTTTGATATCATTTTACTCTTCATCAAGACACTTCTCAGTTTTTGGATTCTTTGTGCACCTGGGAGGCATGCGACAAAAACAAGGTAAGAATTCAAGGTGACACAGGGTGAGTAATTAAGATACAAATGATCATTTTGTGGGTGAATATTCCTTTAGGTTGTTTGTTTACTAGAAAAGCACATGTTTTGTGAGCTGTTACGGTCTGACTGCAGAGATGGTGTGTGTTTCAGGAGTCTGTGCTCAGACGAAAAGAAGAAGAAATCAACATTGTCCTCGTATTGTTCTGTAAACTTTTTCACCTTTATTTTCTACATTTGGATCAGCTCAGTGTGGAAGCCTGGACTTGTCAGTTAATTTCAAATCCCCCCCCCCCCCCCCCCCCCCCCCCAAAAAAAAAAGGAAATCTGAACAATCGTTACACACCATCTGTCGCACAATCAAAAAAACTTTCACATCTTCCCCACACAGTCAGTCACTCGCTCAGACATGTAATCAGTCGACGGCCTCCTCACTATCGTGTCCACAACAAAGACGAGCCAGTGTCCTGTGTGTAAACCCCTCCTCCACTGGAGGAAGCCCACATGGTTGGAGCCTTTATGAGAATAACTCTCCTGCTCTGACGCACAGGAGTGATACAAAACAAAACAAAACAAATAAAAAAAAAAAGAATAAAGAAAGCATGATTGTTGAAGTGAAAAAAGACACACTGATGTAACTGTTCCGCTGTCTGGCTCACTGAGATATGAATAGTGAAATACTGCAGGTGAGCTTGCGCAGTGAGATATGTAGTTATGAATTAAGATATGTGTGCTGCTGCTGTGCTCTCTGTAATCCACAGTTCAACTCCACACTCCCTTCAACTCTCTACACGTATTAATCTGTCCCTGATTAAGTCTCCTAACACACTTTAGCGACGTCTGTTTCCAGGCTTCCTTTCCTATTGTAGATATGTCCCCAGCGGAGTGCAGAGACTCTGCTCCGTTTAGAAAAGAAAAGCAGCTTTTGCTCCTTTGTATAACAGACGCAGGGATACGCTGATCTGACGTCAGGCTACGCTACAGGCTCTGTTTGTCCAACAGCGAGGAATCTCAGAGCTGTTTGTCCTAGTAAACAGGGAGCTGATGGACTCGGGATTAGTACTGGACACACACACACACACACACACACACACACACACACACACACACACA
>CALSCE010009506.1:6550993-6577053 GCA_943593645.1 Bovichtus variegatus
GTGTGTGTGTGTGTGTGTGTGTGTGTGTGTGTGTGTGTGTGTGTGTGCTTATTTGAGCACCTGTTTGCAGGAAGCAGTAAACAAAGAATTAGCAATTAAGCATCAAATAAGCACAGGGTAAGCCTCTTGCAGGCTCAACAATAGTTTATTGATTTTTTTATGCTCGCCATAGGTGTGTATGTCTTACGTGTGTGTTTGTGTGTGTCTTACTTGTCTTGCTTGATGCGGGCGAGCAGAGGCTCGAGCCACCCTGTTGTGCATTCACAATGAGCATCCAGAAAGGTTATGACCTGGAAACACGGAGAGAAAACATTAGACAAACTGAACAGTGCACACAGCATATGGTGAACAGATCAGTGTGCGCACACACACCTGGCCGGTGGAGATGGACGCTCCCTTGAGGCGAGCACGGATAAGTCCAGACCGCTGCTCCATCCTCACCACTCTGACGGGGACTTCAAGCCTTCTGACATACTGCTCCAACGGCCGCTTAAGGAAATCTTAAACATACAAATAAAAACACATACATGCAATAAAACAATCCAGTAAACACACGTAAGCACACAAGACATACAAGAAAACACACAAACAAATCCTCAATTTGAATAGTGATTCATCAGATTCAATGCATTCGTCTTGTTTTATTAAATCTATTTTCTTTATAACTCTTCCGTGCGTGCCTCCATTTGTGTGAGGCAAGTGGGAACTGTCTTTTGACCGCTGTGAAAATGTTGTTTTTGAAAGGCTAAACGGCAACAAATATGGATTAAAACAGAATATGTGCGGAGGTAAAAACATGTTGTGAATTTTGGAAAAGATTGCTTCCATCTTTTTTCAATACATTTTGACTTGTGAACTTTACAACCCTCTGGAGTTTTTGAAAATGTTCGGATCACACAAGTCAGAAACAATCCGACGCGGCCACCACTGGAATCTAATTCTCCACATAGAATAATTCCAATAAAAAATAAAACTACACTAAATAGAACCAGTGTAGCCTAATCTTTATCTGCAACCGGGCAGGATTCGAATGTTGATATAGAATTTGAATGTCAACGTTATGAATGAAGCTTCAAACTATTCGATTCAGCCCTAGACGCAACAGAAGATGGATTACAAGCCACTCCTCTAAACTATTCCTTTTGTAAGCAACAGAGATCAAAGGTAAATGTGTGCTTGTGTTTTTGCTTATGTGAATGTGTTTTAGCATGCCTGCCGACATCCCTTCTCCCTGCAGAGAGCTCCCCTACCTGCCCCCCCACCAACACACACAAAACATACAACCTCTGATTTGCACCATCCAACCTGAGGGGTCCCATAGGGTGAATTGGTGCTGTGTGGTGGCGGATGGGGGGGGGGGATTGAGGGTAATAACAGAGTGTAATCCCTGCGGCTGGCGAATTAAAGACCTAATCTCCCCCAAACAGGGATTAGCAGCATTGCACAGGGTGGAGTGGCACACACGGGCCATATATGCTGACTGGCTGTTGGGCACCAGTGCACACACATGCACAAACACAGCTACCCACACACACACACACACTAACCCGGCAAAATCATACAGTAGAAAAATAAATAAATAAATAAATAAAAAAAATAGGTTAAGCCTCAAACAAGAGGCACAAGCACTGGAGGAATTATCTGCAGTGTGTGTATACCTCTCTCGCTGGCATCGTCCACCAGGACAATCTCCTCCAGCAGCGTGTGTGGAGAGCGGTCGATGACGGAGTGGACGGTTCGCAGCAGTGTGCTCCACGCCTCATTGTGAAATACAATCACCACGCTGGTACGGGGAAGATTATCGGGGTATAACTTGTTCTTGCACCTACAAAGAGAAAACAAAACAAAATTTTTTTAATGGCAAAACACGGCTTTAAAAGTAGAATGATAGAAAGATACAAACTGCGACTATAAATGTGGAGCACATTACAAATCATTTTAACACTTAACAGACAACACACACGTCACACGGTACAACAAGAGGAAGTGTAAAATTCGCACTGAAAACCAACGCAGGCGCGGTTACACAAAGACAACCACATGTGCAATAAGTGAAGTTGTAGGCTTTGAACACAGACAAAACGGAACTGACAGAGATAGAGCGAGAAAAGAAAAAAACACTCTAGTAGAGACATCACAATCCAGCCTCTGTCTGATTGTAAGAGACTGCTACAGAGAGCTGCAGCTCAAGTGAGTTCACACAAGAGAGAGCTGAGCAGGAGTGAAATAGCTGGGACTTAAACATCAACTAAATCGCATTAGTCAGTCATAGAATCACTGCATTAATAAGATCATCGTTTATTGCCTCGTGAAAAATCATATTTTTATCGACTTCAAACACTGAAAACTGAGAGTGAATAATGAGCGAGCAGCCGAGCGTTTATCCCCAAATTTAGACGTACAAATACAGACACACAGATATAGTGGGTCAGCATGATGACAGTTGATTAGTGACGCCAATTAGAGTGTTAGTCATTATCATAGCATTGGAGAGCACACACATCAAACTCTCTTATTGAGAGACACACACGGACGTAAATGTCTAAAAGAGCAGAGCAGGCATAAATGGAGACAAGATGGATATTAGTGTAGACATATTTAAATAGCTCTCCATAGTATTCCCTGAGGTTTGCATTGTTTAAGCCATTAAGTACAATATTTGTATTGTTTATATTACGGCAGACCACTTTCCAAACAGAGTTATGGATTTAATATTTATTTTGTATCTCCCAGGCAGCCATTGATTAATGTTAATGCTTTTAGTATGAAAATCGGCTTGCAGAGATTTGAAACTTGCTCGACGTAGCCAGTCCAACATAGTGAACCTTCACAGCTGTTGCCTTTATTTTCTCAAAAAAAGGGTTTTATCACTGTTTTGTGGTAAAGCAGCACACATTCCCACCTGGCTATCTATAAAAAGATTCTCACGTGACTTTCCAGAAAAATATAGTGCTGTATTTTATGATACTTTTATGGTACATTATATACAGAAACAGAAGATTGAATCCATATTGCAGTTTATGAACACTTTTATCACTTTGGCCATAAAGTCAGTTTTGGGGTTGCAAGAAAGACAATCTTTCATTTTGCGGGTTCCTACAAGAGTCATTGATGACATTTGAAGCAGTTTTATTTCAGTGTTTTGCTGACAACAGTAGATGCTGCACAAAATACCAAACATTCACACAATACACTGCAATATTTGTATGTATAAAAGACGTCTCTAAATAAACCACGTGTCACAAAGAAAGTAACATTGCCAATTTGCAAAAGCTTTACAGAAGCGTGCCACGTCATATCCACCTTTTTAAAAGGCATACAAGACTTTCATAATCATCTCATGGACCAAAATTAACAAAGAATTTTCTGGGAAACAGCTTTGAAAGAGGCCTCTATTCAGTGGGAATAATACATATTACAGATGGATTGATTTGCACAACAGATGGCAGAAAATATGGACTAATCCAAATCCAAATGATTGTTAAATGTTACTCTCTAAATAGAAAAAATGATTACATGTGCTTATTACATTAAACACACATCGGTTTTGCTGGAAAACAAGTGAGAGTCAGCGGAGGAGGAGGGAAACCACTGTAGGCCAAGATGCACTGCAGCCTGCCATGATACCTGCATGCAAGCTCTCGCATTTAAACTGTCTCCAAAAGTGTTTTGCAAAAGACGGCGACACTCAGTGAGCTGCTCAAACTGTCATCTATTCATAATGAAACTCAGCGTGTGACTTCCTCCCTTCCAAATGATTCCTCGTCATAACTCCCGTATGATCATCCAGAGCACTGGAATGCTTCCTCTCTGCTGCTGATTCCGACAGAAGGAATGCAACAGCGACAGAAGAGAGGAGGTCAAGAATACACACACACACACACAGACACACACACACACACACACAGACACACAGACACACGCACACACAGTCTGCGGTGTGCAGTTGCGAGAGGCCGTACTCTCTGCAAGGAAGGGAGGTTGATGTTCGCACAAGATGATTCACTGTAAAAACAGAGACACCCTTGGAGTCTTTCAACTTTTATACACACCGGTTCATTATTTCTCTTTTCTGTTCTCACAAACACAAACGGAACGACCAAGACTTTCCACTTGTCAGACGCGATCGTCACTGTGCAGCTGATGGAACACAAAACCTCTGTGCGTCCACCAAAACAACATGTGTTGACACACGATGGCAAATACATGGTGTCACATGATGTGGATTTTAAAAACTGAGGAGTGGTTGTGAGTCCTGTGTATCCAAACAGTTGCTGGAGCAACATTTGGCAACAGCAAAGAAGGGGTAATGAGTTACAGGCTGTTTCTCAAGCCGGTGGATTGTGGGGATAGTCAGAATGAGAGGCAGACTTGTTCTGATTAAACTGCATCACTCTTGCAAAATTTAACTCAGGCGCACACACACATACGTGTTTATATGTATTCTCATAAAAATGTTGCAGTCGGAATGAAAAAAAAAAAGGAGAAAATGTCAAGTTGTCTGAAAGGTGTGGTCATGGAAAGTGTTTTCATATACTGTAGCTCCACCCAACCACATGTACACACAGGCAAAAAACACAGAGGTTCACACACACACACACACATACACATGCACACGCCTGTCCTCTCCGGTTTATTTTTTTTTTTTTATACTCAACGACTGCACTGCTGACAATAATGAAAATAAACCATCAGTGAGTTTCCACTTTCAAAGTTTCGGCTAATGGCCACCTGTATGGCGATGATGAATTCATTCAGTTTCCCTAAACCTGCCGATCCACACACACACACACACACACACAAACACTCAAATAAACACAAACGCACTTGTGCCTATCTACACACACGGACACATTGCCTTGCTTGATATTGACTCGGTCTTATCTCCTAATTGGAAAAGCAGATAGACGGCGAGAAGGCTGAGTGAAAACACACCTAGTAATCAACTCTCGCTCAAAGACTAAAACCCATTTCACGGATCAATGTCCCCTTTCTTTCCCGCCTGTCTAGTGTGCATGTGCCCCTGCCTGTCAGTCTTGTGTCTGTCAGTCAGTCTTTCTGTCTATCGCTCTGAAAACCTTCATTACTGATCTATGCATGTTCCTCTACTGATCGCATAAAAGGGGCCGAGGGGGATGGGAGGCCGAGCTGGTTTCCACCTGCTCGAACTGACCTTGACATATCTTCTGAGCTGCTGGTCGGATGCACAGCTGTCTGCTGATCTGATTGCCTCTCTTTGCCTGTCTGATGAATGAACAACCTGCAGCGACTGGCACTGACGGACACTTAAGTGACACTAAACTCCTCATTATAGAGAAGAAGGACTTCCGAATTGAACATAATAACCTAGTATTACTGAAGTAAAATAAAAAAACGGGGGCAGCATGAAATGGCATCATTACCTCCTTAATGTGATTTATTTCCTTTTGAAACAGGACGCTGAGGGATCAATCTCTAGGGTGAACCAATGGGCTATCAGTCATAGGGAGAGAGGTAGTTTGATTTGATAGGACAGGCTGTGAGATTAATGACAAATATGTCATTATTGTATTGGAGGGATGTTTTAGCGAGTGTAGCATCAGGTCACCACAGAAAAACACTGGCTAACTGTGTCCCATTGACGTACTCCATGCTAATTATAATAAGTATGGAGTTATTTTTAATTTTTTTAAATGAACCAAGAGCCGTCAGCAAGTTATACAGACTGACGGGATCTCATTCATGGAGAGTTTTGGCCGCTGTCATGATCTGGGTCATCAGTGTAACACAAAGCCACATTGGGGAAATCAGAATCCAGTCACTGGCCAGGCTGCACTGACTCTTACGTGTCAGTGTATGTTCTCTGGTGTCACAAGGAGCTCACAAAGAAATATGAGCCTTAATACTATTAATAAAAAGGTGAAGAGGCGTTTTATACAGCAACACTACGGAGGGGGATCACTACAAAATTGCTGTCACTCTTTAATGGGCTTAATGAACTGTCACAGTGTACACATGCACAACACACCACAGTACAAACTGCTTTTGACTGTCTTGATCAGGGAAAATCCGACACTTGTGCTGACACGCATAGGTGACTTACATAAATATGTAAAACCCTTTTTAATGGTCGCTTGTTATGAGAACGCTTCCTGTACAGTAAACAATCCGCAGATGTTTATCAGTAAGTTAGCTTGCGTTTCATTTGCATTTAGACCAGAAACCTCATCAGAGTTCACTTGTTTCTCAGATCTTGGTTGTTAAGTTCTCATCATAGTTCAATTGTGAGCTTCCACACCAGCCCAAACAAATGGCACTAAACGGGCAAACAAGTTTGTTTTAACGGCTGTGAAAGAACTTCTGTTGTTTTTGAGTGTTGTTCATGGCTGTATTGTCTCAAAATGCATCGAACAAGGGAGATGGAGTTGTTCACCGATGGAAAAAAATCTAATGAATTATGGATGATAGTAAAACTATTAAATCTTTGGGAAATATTCTGCTGTACATGTGTGAAGTGTAACTGGCAGTGGCATTTCAAAATCGCAGCTTGAATGACATGTATCGGTCATTTTTTTCCCTTTAAGTATAAAACTTTAAGACACATAGATTATTTGAACACTAACTACAGGGCAGTAAGCAAAGAGTGTTTTTTTTATTTATTTTTTTTAGCACATACTGTGTACAGTCAATATATGGTATGCAATTGGGACACACCGACTGTTTCAGGAGGTTCAAGTGCCCATGGAATCTTTCAAGCCACCACACCGTCTAATTCACTGTCTGAGCTTTGTTGTGCTTTGTCTTACTGTACTTTTATGTACCCATGTCTTACACGTAACTTTAAATGATTTGCAGTGCTTCTACTGTAATATCATCAATCCTTTGCCATCATTCTGTCCGAATGTTTCCAAATCCTATTCCTATATGTTGTATATATATTATGTCCTTTAGTAAAACACTTACAGATTAATATAAAACTAAAACTAAATCAGAATTGTTGTCTACCCTGACCTACGCATCCTAACATCTGTCCCGTCATGTCGTTAATCATGACTAACCTTTACAGAACAACCGAGGCTCGATGTGTGACTGATTGTGCAGGTTTCTGGCCAGACGTCTGGCTTGCAGTTTAAAAGTGTGGACTATACCAACAGTGGATGCCAGTGAGAGCCATTTTGAAGGGAACTTAATGAGTGGAGTAAGAGCAAGTGACAGGACAGATTATTAGCTGCGGGGCGGCTGCTCACCCTTCCAGGCGGACGTCAGGCAGAGACCGATTGAGAGCAATCATCTCAGAGGCCATGAGGTTGAACTGGTTGATCTTAAACATCTCCTTCATCTTCTCCTGGTTGTCCTTAGGAATCACCACAGGCTTCCCCCCTTCACCTGGCCCGTCCCGCGGCCTGGTCAGAGCATCTACAGCAGATACACACACACACACAGATGATGCTGGAGGATGTGAGAGTGTGTCTCATTGATCACAGTATGTGTGGCAACATACACTCACCTTGTCTCCCGGGCAGTCCTCTCTCCTTTTTGTCGTCACACTTGTTGCACTCGCTGAAGTAGAGCAGAATGAACATGTCCAGCATCACCCACACCAAAGAGGTGGCCAAAATCACCTTGCAGTAGGCAAACCTCCGCATCCTAATAAAGCAACGAGAGACAAAAGGGGCAGAGAGAAACGTTTAAAGCTCCGGCTGAGGTGAGGAGTGATGGTGCACGCACAATCACAGGCTTTTCTAAAGCTCTGCAGAGGAGATCACGCTTTATTTCACCCCATATCTCCCCACTTTTCTCCTCACTCCCCTCCACGCCTAAGTATCTTCCCAACAACTCAATTTGTCCTTCCGCCTGCATGTCTGTCTGTCTGTCTGTCTGACTCTCGGCTCTTATCTGTCAGCTGTTTGTCTGCACCTCTCAGAATAGTCACCTTCACAGCGAGGAAAACAAGCGTTTTGCATTGCTCGATTTCTGTCTCACTCCAGAAGAAAAATAGTAAATCTATGAGGGCATTTGTAAAAGTTTATCGGTTAGGTTGGCGTCTCTCACCACAATAAGAACAGTGAACATTGACATTCTTCATTTCAACAGGATGTATCAAGTTATCTGAGCAAAGCTTTAGCTGATTTCAAGTTTGAAGCTGAGTTACACAGAAATATTAAACAGACATATTCTGTGTCAGAGATCTCAAACACCCTGCAGTGTACAAGCCAATCTACCCTTTAAGCATGTAACATACCAAATCCCTGTGTGCTAATGTGTAGTCAGAAACACGCAGGTAAGCACACACACACAGAGCAGAGAGAGAGGAGCTATGATAGTAATTGCTTTTCTTTGGCAGGCAGCGGGAGACAGACACAGCCACATTAAAATTCCTCTGCTCCCCTTTCCTTCTCTCCTCCAGCACCGTCTCTCCTCTCTTTGGCTGATTCTCTGCCTCAGTGATCCCTCAGGTTGCAGCAGCACAAGCAGAAGGGAGAAAATTAATTTGGCCACGGTGATTTCTCTCGTGCCCCCTGGGAGGGGAAAAAAAGTGTTTGTGCATAGCTAGCTTAGCTTAGCTTTGTTTAGCTTTGCTTAGCAGCCACAGAGGATGGAGAACTGCAGAGCAGCATTTCTAAATTCAACCTGATAGGATTCTGGTTGCACAAAATGCCGTCCGCAGCAGTTCTCTCAAAGTTTTCTTTTCTCAGACTTCTGTGCCTGTTGAGCCAAATAGTTCCAATGTCCTGACAATGTAGTAGTTTGACCAGTTCTAGCAGGTTAAAGCTATGTACTATATATATTATATGTATGTATAGCCAGTCGAGTTATCTCTGCGCAGAAATATTAAACAAAAAAGAAAAATATAATACTGACCACCAATAACCACTATGATCATGCTAATTGTAATAAGCAATGAGAGAGGAGGGCTAAAACAAACAGTCAATAACGATGCCAAGCTATCCCCGAGACTTAGAACTTCATAGCTCTTGCGATGCTTGTCATGCGATTCACAGGAGTTTTTTTAACCTTGCAAGATTTTATCTCTCATGTCGACGAAGAGAAACTAGTGCAGAGAGACCACGAGCAGATAAATGCAACGCTCTGATCGCTGGTCCCCAGCGGAAAAAAATAATTCAATCAAATCAAGTCAACTACAGCAACAAGGGTTTTGACAAGGTTAATGAAAGTGCACCATGTTACATCAGTTTAAACTGGCACTCTGTCAGCTGCAGATTCAATCAAATTTAAAATGTCACCCTTGGTTTACAAGTATCTTAGTGGCCTGGCATCTATACAACGATCCATTCCTGTCAGCTCATTTGACTGTGGCCTGTTTAACTTTCCTGATGCCTCACCTCTGGAGCTCCCTCTTAGTCTCGGACACAATGAAACACGAGATGGTTTAAATAGAAAGTTACACCTTTTTAAATGATTGCGATATTTGAATGATTCGTAATACACAGTTCAATATATACAGCTTTACAAATATACCTTTTGTGTTTATAGGGGCGGACGCAATTAGTCGATTAATCAATTTGATTGACAGAAAATGATTCCAGCCTCTCAATTCTGAGGATTTGCTGCTTTTATTTGTCTTATGTGACAGTAAACTGAATATCTTTGAATTCAAGTCCAAAACAGGAAATTCCAGGACCTCAACTTGGGCTTTAGAAATTGTGATGAGCAATTTTTATGACATTTTATAGACTAAACAATTAATGGATTCATTAAGAAAATAAAAAGCACAATAACAGTTGCAACCCTAGTGTTTTGTAATGTTTACTGTATTATATCATAATTATATTCAAATGATAGCTGAAAAGCACTTTCAGTTGCTGAAATTATGTGTGTGTGTGCGTGTGTGTGCGTGTGTGTGTTTGACACGCATTAAACAAAAAAGACGTGCTAGAAGTTTTAAAACCCATTCTTGTTATTATTCAGATCCTCCCGGATATCCTCAAAGAATCAAATTGCTTGTCTCACTGTTTGTATCACCCTTCTCAAAATTCTTGAAATTCCAGGATCAGTGGGAAGCCTGAAATCAGTCCCTGCTCTACAATCTCTCTCCTTTCTGTTTGTCTGACCGCTGCTGGATTGTACCGGCCTCGCTTGACCTCCAACACAGTAACAGGACAAAACCCTGATATCGCAGCAGAAACTTGGATCCCTTTCACCTTTCCTGGCGCACCAAGCAGAGCCAGGCACATATGCCAAACACATAACAGCACACTTGGGCGGAGAAACACCCACTGACATAGAGGCCCTCCGTCAGAGGAACGCACACATGCATTCTTGCTCACAAAGTCATATCAAAATGCTGTCAAGAGATGTCAACTGCTTTCCCTGAATGCTATTTGATCACAGCGTGCGGCTGTAAAAGAAGTCGACAGCAGCGCTCCGAGCAGCAGCAGAGAAGATTTATAAACATGTACATTGACTTAACGCACTTTCCCATCGCCGTCTCTCAGCCATGCCTCTCCGCTCGCTGTTTTTCTAATCAGGCATGGCAGAGGACACCTCAGGTCTCCTCTGTGCTCACTGCAGCCCCGGGCCCTGTTCCTGTGTGTGTTGCATGTGTGCGAGTGTGTCTGTTTAGTTTATGTAGGCGCTAGTCTCTTTGAAGTCTCTTTTAAACAGCCTGGCTCCCTATGACATTAAACAGACACACAAATCTCCATCCTTCCATCTGCGCACTCTCTCCCTAATCCATTAACATATCACGTTCCCTCCATCTTTCTTTTATTTCTCCATCCTGGGCATCTCGCTCATTCTCTGTCAGCTACCCCACCCCCACTCCCCTGTTCGTCTCTTAGTGATGGCGTGTCCTTTCAAGAGCGGTTGCCATCACTACTTCCCTACAAGAACACAATTTCCCCCTTCACATCCTTCTCTGTGTCTCTCTTCACATCCCCTCCTCTCCTCTTCTCCACAGGCGTAATCCCTCTTTAGCGATTGCACAACCAGAGTTTCTCACAACCACTTGGAAAACTCTGGAGCGAGTCGATCCAGGACTTCACTCGCTTCACAATTTATGACTAGGAGCGGGGAGCCTCCCTTCTGGGGATTTCATGTTTATATGTGTAAAAGAAAATTAAGAGGGAGGAGAGATAGTATTTATATGAATGAGTACCAATGAGAGAGGAGGATTTATGGGTTACTAATCAACACAAAGTTTGTGCTGCTAATTCATATAATAAACTACAAAGTGTTTATTTGCTAGTTTATACTTTATGAAACCAGATGCCTTTTAATCAAACCACTTTCTCTGTCATAAACAAGTGTGTAAAAATGCATGTTGCTGTCTGAAGCATCTTCGATGAGGAGAGAAGAGCTATTCAAGTGCACAAGCTGTCCTTGGGTCAGATGGGCTTGGAAAGCTCAACAACGCTGACGAGTGCGGCGATTTTCAGTACAGTTGTAATGACTTTCAACTGGAGCACAATGAAGAACAGGCTAATATTAGGGAAGTGAAAAAGAACAAGGCAGCCTGAAGCCCCGTATCCTTTGCTCTCTATGGAGTAGCTGAGGTATACTGCCGCTCCTGGCAAAAAGGCTGGGGTCACTTCATTTCCAGGTCATAACCTTCTCCGCAGAACATAGACTGGTTCCATAGACATGGACTCAGAGAGAGAGAAATACAATTACAGGGTTTGCCACAGTGTTTTATAGCTAAGGTGGGTCCCTTTGACTGAAGTTAATACACTTTTGTGAAATAAAACATTAAAATTGAAGCGTTATTTCCCAGCGCAAACACCATAAACAGTTATTTCATGAATCTGGCCTATTTATTTAGGCTGTAATCGAAAACTCAAGCAATCACATGTTAAGATTGGCCTGGAACTGCATGACTAACCTCCATGGCTTAATATTTCCGTGGGGGAAACCCTGATTTATGTAGGTAATATTTTTTTCATTTGACTCATTACAGACATTAAATATTAGGGCCATCCCCTAAATGTTAATGATTCAAATCTTCAGTCTAGAAGGCACACCACTTATTATTATTTTTTCTTCAAATAATGCCATTATGGAGGGATAAACAAAAGGATAACAGCATAGCAGGCTATATCATTTCATGAACCCAGCCTTGTCTCAAATTACCCAATGACAAAACTAACAGAATAGACAAGAAATGGAATCAGGGAGAAACAGTGACAGAAGCTGTGATAGAAACAGTGACAGAAACGGAAATGGAAGGCAGCGCGAAGCAAAGCAGTGCAACTCGCTTCAGTTTGCTGCTTTGACGCTCTTTGCTCCAGAGCTGAATGTTAGCAAAGTCAGCTACACCACTTTTGAATCAGACACTGGTACACCCTCCTCTACTGCCGTCCGGTAGACAGTTGACAGTTCGGCTGACAACCTGTCAGCAGCCATGCAAGCAAGATGCTCCTCATTGCGATAGAATCTGAGGCACACTTTTTATTTCTCTGACTGTGTGGAAATCTGACGTTTTCAGCAGCTGCTCTGCAGGTGCCCTGGACTGCACTGTAACTGGGTGGCGGTCTGAATAATATATTTCTCATAATTGAAGGTGAGGTTTACAGATGGATCTTGAGTTGATTGCTTTGTCAAAGCAAGGTCAAGAATGAATTAGGTTTAATTGACTATATTTTTTTAAATAATTTATACTGAAACATTTCAGGGATTCTTAATATTATTAAAAATGCTATAAGTTTATGTAAAAAAGTGAATATTGGTTGAATAATGTCATATTTTCTCAAGAACCCTTATTGGTCGGACTTAAAGAAAAAGAAAGAGAGAGAGAGAAAACAAAGTTTAAAAACTCAGTGTAAATAAGGCAAAGATTGAAGCAGACAGAACTGCCCATGGCAGCGTAAAAGTCCCAGCTGAAATAGATTACCAATGCAAAGCTTGGCACCGGAGCAAAGTGGAATTAAACACTTCAATCTCCAATCACTCGGGTATTTTCAGCCAAAATCAATACACATTATTGTCACAGGGGGTGTTCCCTTGATGGTTGGAGAAAGCGCAGCTGCCTGGCTATACAGTACCAACAAACCACAGACACACAAGCAGGCACACAGCGCATGTATGGAAATAAATGAATTACAACACGCATAAGAACTCACAGCATCATGCCTCTTGGTCTGTGTGACACCAGTGTGCTGTAACTGCTCTTTTAACAACTTGTATCACACGGAATAGAGGCTTTGGTGAAAAAGTTGAAGAAAAAAAAAAGCATAATACTATTTTCACAATTAACACACCATCCCAGACTGTGCATTCATTGGTGTTGACAGACTCACACACAAAAACACGCAGCCTGATCAAATCACAACACTTACAGTCTGAGCCGTTTGATCTGGCAGGTTAGTGTGTCTGGCCTCGGCTGTGTGTCAGCTGCTCTCAGCGTTGCTACTCCTACCGCTACTTGTGCCAAGCAGGTAGGATTTACGAGGCATCACAGCAGGTTTTCGCTGTCTACTAACCACTTCAACAGTCTACCTGGATTTTCTGAACATAAAAATCTAAAAAAAATGTAAAGACATTAAGCTGTGCTTTTACTTTCTAGACAGGAATTTGTCCCAATGCATACACAATATTTTGTGGCTGTTTAAATCTTTCACAGCTCCATGAGCAAATAAGAACAATGTCCCTGAATCTCAATACAGTATCTGGATATCATGTTATTTTTTTTTTTACACATTTTTGTTCTTACCGAATAGTTAAATTGTATTTCTACTAGGAAGCCTTTGAGGAGAGAAACAGACCGAACATAACGTTTTTGCATGTTTTAGCCCTACACATCACGTATCATTTACAATATTTTTCTAAGCACCCCAATTTATTTTTAAATGTTTCAAACTTCCAGGCAGCTAATAGGGTTTTTAACATTGATCTAAACATAGTATGGAAATCAACTTGTAGAGACTCAAAAATTGATCGAGCTTGGTAATCCTTTACAGTAAATATATCAAAAGGAGACTTGAACTCTTGAATCCAGGGAAACAAACAAAATATCTGAACATACCCGTAAACATTGCTAAAAGGATAACGTGGTTTGACTACTCCTTGCATCAACATTGGCTTTGTTCAGCAGCCAGATTTTATGCAAATCTACCTCAATAGAAATGTACAAAAGTAAAAAAAAAAAAAACAATCCATACATTGGTGGTACTTTTTTACTCTAAAATGTGTTGTATACACTGGTTCTTAGTAGATACTGTCAAATGTAGCTTTGTAATAAATAAAGATAGTTTTTTTTTTATATCTAAATGTGCTCAACAATTTACATGAATTAAAAAACGTCAGGGACCAGTTACGTTTCAATATCCCTACGACACATTATCAAGTAGAGACAAATGTGTTGCCACTGTTAGCTAGTAGCATGCAGTGACACAAAATGGATCCGTTTTTGTAACGAAAGAGAAGGGATGTTGGAGACAACTCTTCGCCAATAAAAGCTCCAAAGCGTATGGTGAGGTAATGTGACCCTAAATACATTAAATTCGGATTAATAATGGCAGGCAGTAATGGGTGAGAAAAGGCTGAATATTTATTTTAGTTATAACAGCTGACAGTTGCATAACACATATTTACAGCCCTATTTATTTTTAAGTCTTTTTTCTTCTCTCATTTATTTGGGAAATGTTTTAACAATCAGAGGTGGGCCTTAAGTTACAAAAGGTTGAGAACATTCAACCCTATGTATCCACACACTAAACACTACCTACTGTAAAAGGTAAGGAAAACTAAAAGAACATGATTAGCGCAGTCAAATAACCACAACTGAAAGCATCTGCAATGAACCTTTGGGAATCTACATCCTAATACATTTTAAATGGGTACAAAAAACTTGTGTCTCCACTGACCATGTAGATTTGACAGAAAAGGCTGCTCTTAAAGGGAGCTATTAACGAATCTGAACAGCAGTGAGGATTCTGCTGAAATAAGTAATCCCCCAGCATAATAACCCACAAACACACATACATAAACAATATATTTTAGCAAAATGAATAATACCAAAAGCTTCATCACATAAGAAGAATGTTGAGGTGGAGGAGGGAGTTGCAGCAGCCAGTGCTGAGACTTTTGAAAGATAAACAACTGACATATCTGCCGTTTCATATATTAATGTCTTGTCTGTATGTATTTCGTTTGGTCCTTGGTCTGTGCAAAAATACATTGTGACGACTAGCTGAAGCTAATATGAGGCTAACAAGACGCTACATTTCATATAGCCGTATCATTCATATACTCATACCTGTCCAAGTGACTAACGGGGTCTCTGGTCAGATGTGCAGGGTGCTCCACCAACAGAGGGGGCGGAGCGTCAGAGATCCCACTTCCTCCTTCGCTCGTCACTCAAACATGCTCCTTCAACAAGAGAAACAGACAAAATAAAAACATTGCTTCGCTACAGATGTAAAAGAGCAGCTACATGCTCAGTAGTTTTGCAAAAAATCTTTGTCTTCATTTTCTCTTCATTTATCTCTTTAACGTTCCAGTTACAGCACGTGGATTGTGGACTGTGGTTAAACGGCTTGGAAGAGACAGCGAGAGTGTTCCGATCGCACCTCGGGGGTGCTAAACCACCAAAGCAACCACAGGAAGACCCAAGGGAGGCCGTCACTCAACGGCCTAAAGCATACTTCCTGGCTTTGCAGGCATAATAATAACACTCATCTCTCTCACATAACCACACAGTCAGAGTCACAATGCCACATGGCATGCTTCCAGTTGCACCAACACTTCCCGGTGTTAGTGGTAATGCATCATCTTTCGGTCCAACCTGTCTGAAGAGCGGACTCTGGAAAGTTGTCAATCGTTTACAAATTGTCAACCTAGCTCTGTTTTCCTTTGTATTGTGTTATAAATCCTTCATCCTTCCACACCCACACTAAGGTCAAACCTAACCCAAGAATCTCTGTCAGCCTTGGATAAAAAGGGAGAAAGGGAGAAGACAGAGGGATGAAGGGAAGAGGGATATTAGGATGGACAACTGATGGATTCTCAGAACTGCTCATTTCACTGGATTAATCGGCTATTTTTAAAAAATCCGCAGAGGATGAAGATGAGAGTGAATATGACTCAGTGTGGGTGTACATGTATGTGTGTGTGTGGGCGTACATGTATGTGGGTGTGTGTGTGTGTGTGTGTGTGTGTGTGTGTCCTTCAATCTGGTCCTTGGCCTACTTTAAAGCTAAGTCATCATTGTGGCCTACTGGGACTTCATATTGCCAGCCTGTGTATGCGTGTGTATATTAAGAGTTTATATTACAAAAAGAACCATACCATAAATCTCTTCCTGTCAGCCCACACACTCCTGCGTTAGTGAGTGTGAGGAGGCTGTACTGCAGTGCAGGTATGCTTCAGTGTGTGAAGGGTCCTAACAATCAAAGGTGTCTGTCTGTTTCCTCCTGGGTGAGTCATCATTCCTCCTCTCCTTCCTCCTTCTCCCTCCCTCTGTCGCGTATCACAAACTGTCTCTCTCTCCATCCCTCCTTTCTCTCTCCCTTTGTCTTACACACACCTCCACAAAGTTTGAGTGGAATGTAATCCATCTGCAAATTGGAAGCAGGACAAGCAAGAGGTTCTATAAATACTCATCAGATTCCCCTGACAATCACAAAATAAACCCACACACACACACAGACACACACAGCAGCGCAAATAGCAACCCATCTCTGTCGCTGTCTGCAGAGCAAACCTCTTCCTCTCCTCAATCTGCCCGTCTGTAGTCGCTGCATGAGTTCTATATGTTGAGGAGGAAAACAACTAAAAGGAGCAACCACAAAGAGCGACAATGAAATACACTGAGAATGAGGGAAGTAAACCGTTCACAACATGGTTTTTGCAATACTGTGCTTAATTCTTGTCAAGCAAATAAACCACATTTGAATTAGAAAATTTGAATGAGAGAGATGTCTGTGTTAGGGCTGAACAATTTGGAAGAAATATCTAATTTTGAAGTTGAATTGCAATATGATTCACCATATCGGAGGGAATTATAACTTTTGCATCAATAATCTTATTTTTATTGAAAAGATATATGATCATGGTGTTTTTTTGCAAGGATCTGTACCAAACACTACGATAATGTACAATTATGTATTTTGCATTTCACAAATATTGCGCCCCCTGCAATTTGGATATTGTAATTTCCATAAAATTTCAATTAATTGTTGAGCCCTAGTCTGTGTGATTTATTGGGCTGTTCTCCAGCAGTGCAGCAAAGTTGGGAGGTCTTCCAACATATGCAGCTACCTCAGCTTTTCCTCCACTTGTGTATTAACTGCTCTCCTCTTAAATGTAAACCCTAACTTCAGTCCGTTAAAAAACACAAAAAGTAGTTATAATAGAACTACCGCTGTAGGACAGACCTGATTTCATACAAAGGAAAATATGCTGGCTTTCAACACTAAGACGCACTAGTACACCTAGTACATCAAGATGTCATGCCTCAGTGGTTAGGCAAACAGATGGACACTTAGTCAGATGTGTAATGCAGAGCAAGTGAGCAGTGATGAACCTGTCAAAACAGTGAGCTGTGCCAGTGGAACATGACATTATTTAGGCCAACGCTGCACTGACACATGCATCCAGAGAGTAGAGGCAGTAATATACTGTGTCCACTTTGTCGCAGGGTAGAAGGATTGCTGTTGTTGTATGGCCTCTCAAACTTCTATTATAAAAACATGAGAGCCTGTGCTATATAACGTGACATGTTTTTACTATAACAGGTGTCTCTTCAGTCCCGAAACACCCATTTTATGTTGCAATACACTGATACAATCTGTCAATCTGTGCCTAAACCCTAAACCAGGATACGGTAAAATGTGGATGGGTACAAAATCTCAAAACTTTCCAGCAGCATATAATTAAAACATGCACAAAAAGAATGATAAGCGAATGAATGTCTACACTTACAGCAAAGACCCTTACAGTTCAAGGCAGTGAAGCAGCAATATATTGATTTTAAATGTGGGGAAAGAGATAACTGGTACCGTATTCTGTATTGGCAGATACACTGAGTTTAGGTCTCAGAATATGTATTGGGAGAAAATAAAAGTTGGATCAGTTCATCCAAAATTCTCTGCTACTTACAGTCACTATCCTTCTCTTTTCTACACCGCTTAATAGGGTGAGGCGATATGTTAAGAGTTCCCAACTGGCCAGAGTAAACCCAACACCCAGTAAATGCTGATATATTCCTGCAGGTGTGCATGTGCGTGCGTGCGCGTGCGTGAGATAAACAAAATAAAATCACTAAACCTTGCATCTTGGTCAGGTCTTTCCACTGTTAAACCAATCACCACCTCTGGTTTGGTCAAAATAAACCCTTAATTTACTAAATTAGGTTTGAAAATGTGCTGGATTTACAAGCTGTTTTCCCCCCTGCTGTGTCACCTTCTCTCTGCCCGCTGCAGCTGCTCTCACTCACTCTTAGAGGGCAGACTATTAAATTAGCTATATAAAAAAAAGAAGAAGAATTTTGTCCAAAAAAGTAAATAAAAAAAACATCCAATGATGTGCTCAGCCAATCGCCGATGTATTCGTACAAGCGCCCAACCCTACCGCCTAACTTCTTTGTTCCAGCTGTGACCAGCTGAGAACCAACGAAGAGAATGCAGCAAGGCAGCCAAAAGGCTGGAGCCTCATCATCCTACCCTACTCTTGCCTCTATCTCTCTCAGAACACTCCCTGTTATTAATCCACAAAGACTTTTCTCCCACGCAGGCCTCTTTCCATTCAGTCTGGGTCTATGTAATTCCTGTCGTAAATCCAAAACTACCAGTGACTGAGGCAGACTAACAAATGCAGAGGTGAGGAGGAGCTCACGGGCAGACTAATGATGAAACTACTGCTAGCAAGCAGCCCAAAAGTTCTCTAGCAGCAAGCAGAAATCACTTAACACACACATCATGTGGTTTATGACCGTCTGCACCCACATAGCACCCTGCAGGCTGAAGTTGGCATGCTACAGCTTGAGGCCTCTGAGGCTTCAAAGCAGAGCCAAACAAGGTTGAGGAGCTCTAAAACGACCTTTGTTCTGGACAATTTAGAGGGTAGTGTGGGCTGAGCTAAAAACTAACAGACAGTCAAATCAGTCCTTCACAATTCCCCAAGCTCAGCGTGAACACACTGTGACCAACCAGCTATGACGAAGCATTAAACCTAACTGTTCCACTCTCTCTGCCAGGGAAAGACACAGAAGAGAGAAGAGAAACTGGATAAGACCGGAAGAAAGGTTTGTAAAGACTGTGTGATAGCGTGCTTTGAACATGAAGTATCTCTCTGTGTGTGTGTCTGTGTGTGTGTCTGGGTGTGTGTGTGTGTGTGTGTGTGTGTGTGTTTGGCTCTCAGCCAGGGTTTCTACATGTGTTATGCGACTGTTTGTGGCGTATGTTGTAACAGCGGGAGACCAAAGATGGCAGACATCTTTGGTCTTAGCAACAACAAACAGTGCTGTGCTAATCTTGTGCCAAATGAACCTCCTTCCAGCCCTCCCTCAACCTCCTGCTCTGTCAAACACCTCATGTCTCCAGTGGTGTGGGAAAGGAAGGCCATAAGGCGCATGCAGCCCCTCATGCACGCACAAACACCAAATCCATGCTAAATAGGGACAAGAGGAAAGGCAACAAAAGATGACAACAACAGTTTCACAGGCAACTGTAGCTGCAGCTCACAATTTCTGACAGCTTTCCAGGGGAAGCCAAGGGAGGAAAAACAGGAATGCCAGGAATAGAGCAAGGATAAAATAGGTAAGAAGCAGCTGGTTCAACCTCCCTGGACACGCCACTATGTCACACTTATCCTGGAAGACAATTCTCACACAACAGCCTGTTTTGCTTTCCATAATAAGGAAGTGCTGTGGGAGCTCGGGGCCTGTCACTTTCTAGGTATATGCCTACTGTAAGCACTCACAGAGGGAGGCCGGGTAGGAAGAGGAAGAAAGAGAGACCAAGGTACGGACAGAAACGGACAGATGAAAGGAGAGAGTGACAGAGAGAAAGAGAGATCTGCTTCCTGTTTATGGAGAGTAGAGAGCGCCAGAAACAGAGCAGCCGGCCGTTAGACCACAGTTAACAGGCATGACAGTATTGACACATACATATACTTGGGCTGCCACAGTGAGGAAAATTTCCTACTGGTTAATACATTTATGACTACACCGGTGTTACCAATTACCAGGGACATTTTACAATTAAAGACATTCGTCCATGACGCTCAGAGCCCTTACTTTCATCTTCAACGTCGGATGGCTGTGTGGCCAGCCTCTCCGATTCTGCTTTCGCTCTGGGCCGCATGGCTTCAAACCAAAAGTGTACAGATTGCCTCATTACATTTATCAGGTTTACTATTAGCATTGGGTTTAAATCTGAAATACTTGGACACCAAACCCGCCATCGTCTGTCGTTGAACTCTCCTTACTCTCGCCCCATGATGAGTGAAATCTGACTCCTCCTACTCTATTACTTCTGTACGGAGCAGACACTTTTAGTTTAGAATTGTAGCTCTGTTGTCCCACTAGTATAGATAACACACTTTACAAATGAGTTTTTTTAGTTTGAAGCTATGTCCAAATGAATGAAATGGGTTTTATTTCTTTTTTTTATTTAAATGGTGGGGGGCGGTGGGCGAGTTATGTAGCCTAATCGGTGTATGCCTGAACAGTGTTACATTAGTAACACAGACTACCGCAGAAAGCTTAACACACACACACACACACACACACACACACACACACACACTCTCACACACACACTACCTTTCCTCCTCTGTGTCCTGAGTGATTACACAGAACAGATTTAGCCCAACATTTTCCTTCTATCTCTTTGTGTCTTGGTAACATCTGGAGGCTTGTGAACTGTTCTTGGTTCCATATCTCCCTGCTGTCCCTGCTCAGGCCAGCAGCCGTGTTAACAAGATCAATCTTAAGTGCGTGCGTGCCCCCAGCTGCGTGCTCAAATGCTCCCGGCAACATTCCCAATCCAGGACAGACTTCCTAGCAATTCGACACTCTATGCAATCTTCTCCTCTTGTGGCGTGGTCGCAAAGTGTGGGATTAACACATTTTCTGTACAACAGAAGATCGTTTTTAGCTGCATACACTGCAATGATATTACACTTTATTTTCCATGTAGCACTTAACACAAAGCAGAGTAAGTGAACAACTTCAGTATGCTCAGAGTTAGGATGACATGATACATATGCAGCGGACATCTGGAGACCCAAAATAATGTAACTGGCAAGCCAGTTGTAAGTGTTTATATAATATCTACAGCATCTGCCTTCAACAAAAAGCAAATCTGTTGTTGTTTTGCAGGAGAGAATTACGTCTTTCATGTCACTGCTGTCATTGGCACTCAGCAGCATCATGTAACCTACCTCCATCCTCATTAATCCTGCAATTTAACACTACTGGGACACTTCAAGTGGTTTGATCTATGAGACCATATGTCAAAAAATGGACACTCAATAGCCTATTGGCTCCAACAAAATACACAGTAAATCACTGGGCAAGGGTAAACATACACATACAACTCCACACACACACACACACACACACACACACACATACAAACATACACACATACGCTCTCTATCTCTCTATCTCTCTCACACACGCACTGACGCACCCACGCAAGGGTAGCTCCACACACACTTTAAGATATGTTTGAATATTTTGAACACGTTTATCTAAGCACAAAGAAAAAAGGCTGGAATGACTAATATGCACAAATTAAATCATCAAAATATGCTTAAAACTCAAACTTAAAAATATACTGGAATCCCTTTACCTTTCATTTTGTTAAATCTTAAGGTCCACCTGCATAAATAAAGGATAAATAACACTTTAAAAAATAGCAACATCGTGTGCATCTGTTCTTTCATACAAGTAATTCCTGTATTTTTTCTCATGTGAGTAAATTCATAATTACCCCGATAATGAAAATCCACCACAATCAATTTATCGTTCGTGTTTTTTATCCCGGTCAGCGATAAAATCCTATCTTGTCCCACCCCTACCCTGCTTAACTTTGCATTTTTGTGAAACATGTTTTTACTCAGGCTAGTCCCCTACAGTAAGTATAGATGCAGTATCCTGCCGCCGTCTCTCCCGGCAGAGCTGCAGCCACACTGACCCACATCCCAGCCTTTGGCAGATTACACTACAGCACATACAACACACACACACACAAACACACACACACACACATTCCCAAGATAGTTTGCCTGACATTTGTGGCTTGTAGAAATGCAATTTCTGATGGCTTAGCAATGATGCACACACACACACAAAAACAATGAGCCTGTTGTTCTGCAGTCAATCAGCCAGGAGTTGATATGGCTATCAGTGTGACCGGGCCAGAACAACTCCTCTCAAAGAGTCCTTAGTCACACAAACACACAGACCCACACACATGCAAACAGACACTCAAAAGTAGCGGCCTGGTAGGAGATAAGAACTAGAGATGGATGGCTGTGTGTATGCAGGCCCAGAGGGGAGTGCTGTACCTTGGTCGGGGTGAGCCCGGGGCAGATAGCTCGCTCTGTCACACAACTAGACAGAGCGCAGAGCTGCCACAGCAGGAGTCTGTCCTTTCTACACTCCTGTAGTTCTCTTCATTCCTCTATATCCAAAAGATACAGATTCTTTTCGATTCTGGAGACACATTTTGCAACATAGAATGATCTAAACAACCTTGCGAGTGCAGTCACACCTTTGACGGAGTAATCACACTTCTGGTTGTGGAAACAATTAACACCATTGCATTTGTTTGGGTTCACAGTGCCTAAATAGATGCAACCCTGGACAAGTAAACAAAAGCTATGTCTGCTAGTCTATTGGAAAATAGTTTTAGTAGGATGAGATCAAATCCAAACTGATTTGTGAGCCAGTAACTTTAGCTTAACACAATGAACTTGGTTTTAGTCTTCACCACAATTTACCTTAAACTAGCATTGAGAACAGTTGATGAAAGAGCTGAATATGAACACCACTGTGACTTGACTTTGCTAATAGTTTCATTTTCATCATCAATAGCTGCCCTTGTTAAAAGTCAAAGAAGCAAAAGTAACTTATCTACTCTTATTAACAATGCCGGTCATATTTCTGACCTTCTTTATCCTTGACAGCACAAGAGAATTATCTTCTCTGAAAACATAATCAAGACAGTGAAGTGACAAAAATACACCTCAATTTCAAGCAAGTTTGTTCCTTTGTGTTTCTACAGGTATACCTGTCTTATATAATATATGACAAAGGCTACGACCACAACTAAATAGCTTATTCTTTTCCACTTTCAGTAGAGCACACAGCTTAATATTTGCCATCAGAAACTACTTAATATGAGCAAGATTAGGCGGATAATTAATTTGGTGCAGTTTTTCTTTTACATATGTGCTAAAAATGTTAACTGTGCATGGCTTTAAGCAGAACAAGGAAAACTGTAAACAAAGACCAATAAAGAACTGTCATCCAGGTTCAAACAGGGTTATCTTCTCTAGGATGAAAGCAGTGAGAATGGAGTGGTAAATCTCTATAAATCCTCTCTGGGCTTTCTTGATGTAGCAGCTCTGTGGATACGGCGACTGAGTGACTCAGTGTTTAGCAGTATTGCCTCACAGTAAGTAGGTCCTGGGTTTGAATTCTACCTCACTAGTAGGGCTGTCGGGTGGTGACAGGCATGCCGCAGTATGTAGTACTCTTGCTGCCATTGTCCTTTACCATGGCACTGGCAATGGCGCACCACACTGGGGCCGCCTGCTGCTCTCCTTTGAACCAAACAGTGAGGTTTGATCCCCACAGAGATCAATAAAGTGTAACTTTGACAGACTACCATGCACACACAAAATAACCTTAAATTAATTGACAGCATAAAGTACTATTCTCACATAAAAAACATTGTCAAAGTCATTACAATGGCACACAAACTATCATTGAATACAGGCTGGAGTGAGGAGAGACTTATTTGTGTAAATGTGTGCCACACAACTGTTTATCCATGAGTCAGCAGAAATTGGGACATATTCCACTTCCCTCCTATGGCGGGTGTGAGGGGGGCAAGGAGCAGGCCTTGTCGCCATGGAAACTGTCTTTTCCTGTCGGGTCATATCTCAGAGTGAAACAGATGCTGTGAGCAACATACAGACGCATGATCAGCAGCAGTCTTACAAAGAAGGGAATTGTTGGAGCTAAGCTGAACACGGTGTATAGGGTTACTCAATGCTACAAGGCTAAGCTTCTGCAGTCCTTATTATTTCACTCTGTTCAGGTGTTCAACCTGACTCTTAAAGCTTCATACTATCCAAGCACAGGATCTGTTTATGAAGTCTACCACGTCATAGGATGACTAGAAGTACTAAGTCAAAGCCAATTGTGCTTGCAACAACAAGTCAATTGCAAATCCAATTGGATTCCCTTCAAGCTAATAAAGTTGCATAGACATGTCCAGGTGTAAAAGGAGCGTGGAAAAATAATATTTGGATATTATCCTTTTGTCTTTCCTAACAAAAGCTGATTCTCATGCATTTTACTTACTCTCATAATGTTTCTGTGCCAAAAACTGACTCATCCCCACAGTATTCCAGCTACCTCTCATCTTTTTGATTTGTGTAGTTTCTGATCTAAGCCATTGGGATCGGCAATTCCTGATCAGATTGAGTTTTGTTTTTAAACCTGCAGTAACAGATTTTTTTGGCCACTTGGCATAAATCTGTAAACACAACACTGACATATTAACTTTTACATTAATATGGCAAACTTCTTAGCAAACACTTTCCTATTTATAGCCGTGTTTCTGGACACTACTTGGTGAATCTAAGTTGTCTTGTAGCCACTTTAAACATTCATACAAAAAGTTCCTTCATAAGATATCCTTCAAATGCCAAACCTTTGCCTCATGTGTGTTAGCCTAATCATTATAAAGGCTTATAACATTTCTATTCTGTCCTCAATGACAACAAGAAGCATGTTACAGCTTCTTGTGAGGAACTCATCATTCATTTGCTGGAATGCGGATCACTAGCAAGTTGAGACTCGCTTCTTCAAAATATTGATGTATTCCACAATCATGATTCAGACATTTGAGTTCTTCCCAGAAAGCTATTTATTGTTGAGTGGTCACGCAGTCAACACTGTGGAGGAAGAGGCTGTGTAAATAATAAACACAGCACAGTGATTGCTGCTGACCACATAAAACCCTGCCCATTTCACACCTAAGCACTCCTGTCCAGTGGTGGCAGAAAGTGGGTACAGACTATGCCCAGAAGATCTTCTCATTGTGAAAAAAAAAAAAAGTGCCTTCTGGTATTATCCAACAGTCTGACAATCACTTCATTTGGAGCAGCAGCTTTTATTTGAATTGGATGGAAGTTAAGTGTGATTTCTGCCATATTGTGCAATAATTCAGCCTTGTACTATGCGTATATTACTCTCTACTTATTACCTCATGATGTCACCTCAATTCAGCAATGCGGAGATTTAGGCAAGCAAACAAAGAACAGAAATAGATCACTAATTCCTTGTCAGAGGAGAACCAATGCAGAAAACAAGAGACTGCAGCTAGGAGATGAAATAAACCTCTGCTGAATACTGGGCTAAATCCTATTTCCTTATCATTAAGCCTGCAGAAACACTGAGTCCATCCAACTGAGACACACTGCATGTGACAGGCTCTGAATCATCTGTAGAGGCCCTATATGCAGTCTAAACATACCACGCCATAGCTTAGGCTCGCTGCTCTTTTTGCTTTCACGGCTTTACAGTATTTCAGTTTCCAGCAGAGCTGTTTATAGGGAGTCAAAGTACAGTGAACAAGGCGGGGGCATGTTATCTCAATGAATGACAGAACAACAAAGATCACACTCTGTCTGCTGATCGGCACGGTCAACCCCACACACACACACACACACACACACACACACACACACACACACACACACACACACACACACACACACACACACACACACACACACACACACACACACACACACACACACACACACACACACACACAAATGCAATGCCAGATAGGGAACTTGTTAAGCTTATTAAGTTACATGAGTATATACTGTACGTGTGTGTGTGTGTGTGTGTGTGTGTGTGTGTGTGTGTGTGT
>CALSCE010009506.1:6597093-6630897 GCA_943593645.1 Bovichtus variegatus
TATCTATCTATCTATCTATCTATCTATCTATCTATCTATCTATCTATATATCTATCTATCTATCTATCTATCTATCTATCTATCTATCTATCTATCTATCTATCTATCTATCTACTATCTATCTATCTATCTATCCATCCAGTATCTACTTGCCTTCCCATCTCTCTCTGTTGCTCAGATTAGCTCCATCCATCGCAGACCTACATTTAGATGAATAAAGTGTCATTGGACAGAGAGAGATGTAATAGTGGGGATGTGACCCTGCAACCCTCTCCACGACAGATAGAACCAATCTCACCCATCCGGGACAGACCATCTATTCATACCTACCTACCATGGAGTGTTTGTGTGCGTGTAATGATTGCACCCATCCATTCACACTGCTGCCGCTGGTGCAACTCAATGACTCACTGTGCTGAAGGGTGTGTATGTGTGTGTGTGTCTTTGAACCTGTGTCTCAGACCTGATATTTTATCACCAGCTCAGCTCCAAAATCCAATTAACTGTCTGATGGCTGTTGTGTGAATGTCAACCGCCGACTAGAACAATAATCTTGGATGATTTTTAAATGAACTTGCAAATGTTCTGCTTCCCCTGGGAGTATATAATGTTTTTTTTTTTTTTTTTTAGACCATTATATTGCACATCAATCCATACATCAGTACATAAACAGGAATATCACAACTCACATGTTTTGTGTCTATTGCAACAAAAAAAAAATGAAAAGCCCTGGCTTGCTGTAAAATCCTTTACCCTGTAGCTGTGGAGAAAGTTTATATTGATACTGCAAAGGCTTTATGAGCTATAGCGCCTCCAATAACTACTCCCCCTTCTGCCACAGACACACACACACAGACCCACACACAAACACATTTAGTGCATGTCTCCTAGCCATATTCATACATTGGATACACCGCAGCGAGAGGGTAGAGGTAATTGCATTGACTTTAGAGGTAAAACAACAGTTGTAGGCTTCGCGTGTGCGTCTGTTTCATCCATCTATAACACATAAGAGCTCTGGTCCATTCTGCCTTATGCTCTGCTTGCCCTTGTAGAACAATACAGTAACTATTGACTCGTGCAGATATAAGCTGGTCTCCACTTCACTATCATTTACCCTTTTAGCATGTGAGTGTCTATGTGCATACTTTGAGTTTGTGTACGTGTTTGCTTGTGTAAGAGAAAGAGTGAGACAAAGAGCACTTATATGGTATATGGAGATAAATAACGACCCCGAGCACACACACACATACGCATGCACGCACGCATGCACGCACACACAGACGCACAGTTAGTGTTTTGGGAGAGTGTGATGGCAAATGAAGCGTGAAATGAAGAGTCAGAGATGTTAGAACATTCCTTCCCCAGGGAACCTCTTCAGCGGACTGACACCGGTCTGTGTCAGTCCGCTGGTGGAGAGGGGATGATGTTTCCCAGCCCATACCCCTTTTGACTGTATAATGTGTGAGTGCAACTAAAAATATAACACTTTATAATTTTTGCGTTTGTGACATAACAGCGTCAGATGAAGCTGCAGCAGTGGTTGCGAGAAGCAGTGAATGTTTTTCTTCGGAGAAATTTTAAATGTGTTATTTCTGTAAGTCGACTCACAACGACCTGTACAGCTGCGTCGAATCCTAATGCATGCTGGTTACAATTTGTGGCTACTTTTCTATCGTTACTTTTCTGGCACAGGATGACGTCTCCATTCTTAATCCATCCCACAAAGCTCTGATTGGCTCCGTTCATTTTCCAACCTGGCAGACAGCTAATGAACATCGTCTATTTGTTAAGATTCTTTTTCTGAGCGACAAGACTTTTTTCAATTGCTCCAATAGGGGAACGAGCTTTTTCTCAAAGCAGCCGAATGTGACCCCATACGCTATGTATGTTCCATGTTTCATATTTATTCTAGTACAGTGACTCGCCTTTAACTTTTTTTGATTCAAGATACTGTATAGACATTTAGTTTTACAAAAATTATTGAGAAAAGTGGGTTAAAATATGGGTTAAAATATACCAATACCAATACCAATTTGCTAGTCTAAGGTAATTAGCTACAAGTGCTTGTTTAGATGATGCGTCTCTCCTACAGTATCTATGAGGGAGTAACACACACTAATACGGACCTCAGCCATATGAGTGACATAC
Source organism: Bovichtus variegatus (assembly GCA_943593645.1). Classification (NCBI taxonomy): domain Eukaryota; kingdom Metazoa; phylum Chordata; class Actinopteri; order Perciformes; family Bovichtidae; genus Bovichtus; species Bovichtus variegatus. Next base: position 6,599,245 of record CALSCE010009506.1, read on the forward strand.
TCCAACATTAAAAGTAAGTGGTATTCCCCTTTAATGGCCATTGTTAACATTATTATCCCAGACTTGACTGCCGTAGCAGGTCATCTAATTCTATTGGAGACTGCTTCCGCCTTTCTCTCCTTCACCAGAGTCCATTACAATCGGGTCTTATCTCCTCTAATATGCTCTGCTGTTAATGAACAATCAGTCGCGTTAATGTCCTGCTAATTAATGGCCCATCACCCTCTTCAGAGTGGTAATTAAGTGCCAGTTGAGGCGTCTAATTGGCATGGCTTCTGATTGGATCAGGTCATGCTTGACCCTGTGGGACACAGGAAGTGAATTACAGCATTGTCATCATTGTAGAGAGGACTTTCACAAAGAGTGCTGACTGGCTTTAAGAAATAGAATCATCTTGTTAACCTGAGTAGAAGTGAACTGAATGACAGTTTCACTTGAGTGACTCTGTTGTCTGAGGACACACTGTCAAATCTGAATTAAGGAACAATCAATGATAGAAGCCTGTTGTTTTCTGCATTTCCTAAATAACTGATGCAGAGCGGTCACAATGGGGTTTAGCAGTATATTAAAAAAACGCTAACTTAGTATGGGACATAATCTTTTCAAATTCCAACTTCAATAGAAATGCAGAAAATGTTATACTAAAAGTTAAACAGGAAAAAATGCTTAATCTGCTTACAGTGTTATATATGACCACCTCATGCCACATAAAGAGACAAAAGAGTGCAACATCTGACATATTTTATACAGAAATGTATTGTTAAATTTGTATTTTTGTTTTCTGGCCACTTGGGGGCACATGCTGACACAACATGGATTTATTATCAAGTTGTTACAGTGAACAGGTTAGACAACAGTCGCTTATTCACATGTCCAGCAGACAGGGAGCAACATTAATATTCATATGAGTCGTGGTTCTGGCCACTTGGCGAATGTATGTCCTCCATTTAATCTCCTTTCAGCTCAATTTTGGTTTCCACCAAGTCCTGTATTTTCCACATTAATCTAAATTTAATAGCTACATTTACTTTTGTTAACTAGCACACAAGTGTGTCTGTCTTTTTGGTGCTGAGCAGTATATATAGCAGTGTATAATGGGGTTTATTATAGTTTAAGACAGCTTCCTCTGATGAGAGCGGTCAGAGTCGCCCGTTTCAAATTATATCAGGTAATTAAATCAGTTGTTTCCACTAACACTCGTGCTTCAGAAGGGGCAAGCTGCACCCACCAGTAGGCATTAAGGTGCATATCCAATGTTATTATATATTTATAGGTGTCACTTTCAATTATGTTAGTTTTACTCCAATACGCCAATATAATATATATATATAATATACTTCTCTATGTGACCCCCGTTCACTTTACATGTAATACTTTGATCCATTTTTTAAATTTAAATATTGATTATAGCTACAAGAAAAGTAAAACATTTAATGTGACAATGCACAACTTAGAACGGTTTCCCTTAATAAGGGACAGGGCAGTTACAGCTTGTGGCCAACACAGTGTCAGTCCAAACAAGGCTAACAAACAAGCTTCACACATGGCTGATGGTGAGCTCTTTCACTAATTAGTTATACCGAGGGGAAAAAAAACACAAATAGAAAAGATTTCAAGGCAAACAAGAATTCACCTAGAATTATGAGATAGATTCACATATGGTTGAACGCCGGCTGCGGGCTGCTCGGTTAATTAGTTTTACTGTTTAAAAAGAACAGAAATAGCCAAAGGTTTAGGGCAACATTTAAGGCAAAGAGCAGGCTCGATATAATACAAGCTAACAGTGTGAGGTGGCAGTTTTCGCTCACATATGGCTGACTGGTTGCTTCAAGCTGTTGGATAATGAGTGAGAGAAAGGTAAAGAGAAAGGGGGGGGGGGGAGAGAGGGGTAGTGAGGAAAATGAGGCTGAGAGTAGAAGGGGAGAACAGGCAGGGAGGAGAGAAAGAAAGAGATGGAAAGAAGAAAGAGGGGAGAAGGGGGTAAAGTGTTTTTTATAATGAGGGGACAGAAGAGACAAACACCTGAGCAGAGAGAGAGAGCGAGAGAGAGAAGGTTGGAGGCAAATAAAGACTCTATTTGGCAGCTACTGTACAGACACACACACACACACGCACACGCACACACACACACACACACACACTGATGCACACAGTATACTGGTTGCTTGGAGCAGCTTGGGATAATAAGAAACACAATAAGGTGTTTTTTATAATGAGAAACAACAGCTGAACCACCGATGGCAGAGAGGAGAGTGAAGAGGGTTGCAGGCAATGGACAGCTCCACTTACTGTACAAAACAAGGTTCTGCACGGAAGTAGAAAGTTGTTATATGACACCTATACTTACTGAAAAAGGAAAAGTACGGCAGATATTCTTAATACATCCCTGACTAAAGGCCTGGCCCCCGTGTACAGTATGATGAGTATTATGACTGAGAATGTCCTGATGCATAGTTTATTTACAAACTGTGGTTCCAGGTGGCAACGCTAACAAGATGTAGGATTATTGTGAGACAATGTTAATATGTTAGGCCTTCGTCATTTACTGTAAGCCCTTTGCTGGAACTCCAGTCCAGTTATGAACAAGTTATATTTAGAGTGTTAGGACCAGTTACCACTGAGGTCATTGAATCTGGAAATTGGGGCAGCGTAGCAACCTGCAGAAAGAGTAGAGAAAGGGTTTGGTGAGGGGATTTGGACTCTTGGAGTTCATTAACAGCAGATAGTGACTCTGAACTTTATTATGCGTAAGCCTAGTTTTCTTATATATTGTTTTATTTTCTAATTAAATTAATTGTTATTCAGTTTTTATTTAAGCTTGTGTTTTTGGAGGGGAATTTTTCATTCATTTCTTTTGTCATTTGGCCTTTGTTTAACGATGATTGAGATACAGACAGGAAACATGAGGAGAGAGAGAGAGAAGCAACACAGGTCCCCGTGTATATAGGCTGAGAAATTAACGGGTGTTCAAAAGTCGAACATTTTACAAGAAATGTGTCCATTGTTGTTATGTTTACATTTTCAAATAAATATGGATGAAAAGTAAAGTGAAAGACGGAAAGAATTTGACAAAGGTAAACTGCTTGCAAAGAGAAACGTGCAGGTGTCACTAATAACATCACCGATGGCTCTGTTCTCTTCAAGTGAGCCAACATGCACAGCACCAGGACCCTGAAACTGAAGCAGCTGAATGGAATCCAGCCGTCATTACTTTCATTATTCACACCTGTGCTGCTCCTACTGACCTGACAAAACGTTGTCACTGAAGAAGGATGCAACAGATTCCTCATGTAGTTTGTAACGAATCCTCCACAAAATCTAATAATTTCAACTGTATTAAATGTACAAAGTGAATGTGTCGCTGACATTGCAGCAGGGACAGACAGCCCAGATAGATCACTTGTCTAAGTAGAGAGATGAAGACAGATACATTGCTGTGAACGTCTGACTGGTAGAGACGGAGTGATATAGATATTATGAGACAGAGATTGAGATATGAGATTTTTTTTTTTTTATGTTTATGTCAATGCATGTGAGTCTATACACTGAATACTAAGGTGTGTGTGTGTGCGTGTGCGTATGTGTGTGTGTGTGTGTGTGTGTGTGTGTGATCAGAGAGCTCAACAGCCTTCTACAATTTTTTTCCTCCTGAATAAGCACTTTGTTGTCCTTGGGAGACTGCTGGTGCTTGGCTGCTCGCGCACAGTCGCCAGGCGCTGTTTTACTGAGCCGTGCACGTGAGGTGACCTTCCTATGCCTCTGGCTCAGTCACGCCTCTGTGCACCACACACACACACACACACACACTTTGGGGCCTCAGGATAACACACTCTGTCCCCTGCGATGTTTCAAACTGACAGACATCCTGTGTGGTTCACTTTGGACCAATAGAAACACATTTACACACCTGAACACACACAAAACCGCAGCACGTTATCTGACCCCAACCACACACACACACACACACACACACACACACACAGACACAGGCACAGACACACACACACGCACCTTATACATTATCTGCAGAGAACGCAGATCAACAATATTTATTGTACAATAATGTTGCGAATAATTGTGGATCTCTGTGCACAACATAATCATTTATCAGGCGTCTGCACAATGTTTTGTCTTGTGTATAGTGTGTTAAAACACATTAAAACATTTGTCACACTCATACAAAATGAGGAAAAGTGTTCATTTTCTGCAGGGCTGGACAGTGGAACAGTTACGTCATGTTACATTACAATATTTGTCAATTGGACTTGAGACTTGACGTGGATTTGACTGCTGTGCTGATTTACTTCCTAAAGGCTAGACTGGAGGTCAGTGAAAGAAATAACACAAGTCAAACATTGACCCGCTTAAAAAACAAGTAAGAGAGTGACAGTCAAAATGTGTATGAGCACCTTTTGAATATTAAGGCTCATACACCGAAAATGGTTTGTCTCAGCTATGTAAAGCAGTGGCTCTCAAAGTTTCCCCACATCAAGAAAAAACAAGGTGACATTGACGTTACTACATTTTTATATTGTGTTTTTAACTGTATAGCAAAACGGAACAATAAGCAATGAACATCAAAATCGCCACATCAGAAATACTGTTCAGCTGCAGCAGGTGACAACAGCTCAAGGTTGGATGTTGGATGTTGTCATAGCGATACTGTGACAACCGGCAAACCTATTTGTCAGTGTTAACAGAGCTCAAAGAAATGCTGATACATCTCGACACAGGCTGAGACAACGGACCTGAGGAGACCCAAAGGAGGAAACCTGGTCTGCCATCGTAATGCTCGTCATTCTCAGACATTGCAATTGAGTTGAAATTTGCCTGTAAAGACTTGTGACCAGACTTTACGCTCAATAACTTGACTTGGCTTGGACAAAACTTGAGATTTATCTTGAGACCCCAAATTTCAAAAACAGACGCGGCAGCTGCAGTTATACAGTGGTGGAAGACATCACTTTAATGATGCAGCTAATTTGAACTACTTTATACACTGCTAGCTTGACAATCCCCCTTTATCTCATCCTAACCAATATTACATCATGTTTGATTTAGTGATTATATTTTTGTATTAACATTTTGAATCTGCAAAGTAACTAAAGTTGTAAAACAAATGTAGTGTAGTAAAAAAATACAATATTTACCTCTAAAATGTAGTGGAGTAGAAGTATAAAGTAGTAGAAAATTAAAATAATACCTCAAAATTGTGCTTGCCGTGTTTCCACCACATGGTTTGGCTCAGCTGGACTTCACTCACTTATGGTACCAAATGCTTTTTTCTCTATTTCGTTTTTTCCACTGCCGATACTACCCATGATGATGATTTTTATATATCATAAACAATTAGGTACCGTAACTACTTTCTGTGCAACTTACTTTTGCGTGTTACAGACATAAAAAAAAACAAAAAAAAACGTGATTCAATCATGTAGCACCTTTCGTGCAAGGTTGCAATACAAGGTGCGGCAATACGTTGATGGAAAGAGAGTACCAGAGCAAATCTGTTACTACATGTTAATGGCAGCAGTGATAGAAGTGTTGCAGGGTGTGACAGTTGTTCTTTTAGCCCAGATGTTGACCTCGCTGTAGAGCCTCAGAGCTTCTGTGAACACGGGCAGCAAATCACCGCGGGTGTTACCGTGGTTATCAGGTCTGTACTGACAGATGCTCATTAAGACAAACAAGCACATACGAGGCACACACGCACACACACACACACACACACACACACACACACACACAAGGCCGATAACTTGATAGCTTCTCCTCACTTGAATAGTTCACCACTTTCTGCCTTTGAGTGTTTGATCTCCAGAAGAATGAACATCACTCAAACATTTATATGGATTTATACTTTCTCTAAGACCGAGAAAGTAATCAAATGAGAGTGACATGATGTATTTAATAATGTGTGACACGGACAGTGTTTGAAGAGTACGCCTAAACTAAGCTTTGTGGGAGCGTTTTGATGCGTTTGATGGTTTGGCTCATAAGAGAATATTTTACAGTCATGAGTGTAAATTTATAACTAATAATCAGGCTGGGAGTGTGGGAAAAACCCTCCTTCTTGACTGTCACACTCACGTAACTATGGCTCCCAGAAGAATGATTAGAATCTGTTGGTTGTCTGCAGCATTGTTAATTTTAGTCTTTCATATTTTTGATTCCCCATTGAACCCATCTCCTGTTAAAAGCGTTGGTTGTTGTGACCGTGATTTAAATGTCATTTAAATACGCCCCTGAGATATATTACTGTTTACTTTCATATTCTTTCTGTCGAAAAAAAAAAAGTGATATGTTGTGTTAATATTGGTGTCGCAATGATGCAGTTTCTCCACGGAGATTAAAAAACGTCAATGTTCTCACTGACCCTGTATTCTGGATTAAAGACACACTACACGCAGTGCATTTGCAAGTATACAAGACAGAGGTTGTGCACATTTCTCCCCAAACAACACAATTTTAGTGAATCAGCAAGTGTTTAGTTTGTTCCAAAATGAGAACACAAACTATGTGGATGCACAGGACCTTCAATAACAGTGAGCACAGAGGAAGAAGTGAATTATTATTACTATTATTATTGTTATTATTCTCTACAGAGGCAGATATATTTATTCATAGATTCACTTCATCAATGTTTAATGTCACTGTGACTTTTGGCTATCACGCTATGACTGAATGTGACTAAAAATATTCTTCAGACTTTTGATCCAGTCTGTGCGTCGTCACAATACACCTGAGTTTCATTATTCTGCATTTAAAAGCTACCAGCAGGTCATAAATGTACAACACATTAGCATAGAGTAGTGGTTATTAGCAGGCAGACAGGTGTTAATGATCCTCTGAGGACTCGCATATTTATTCATGGATTCACTTCAGCCTAATTCTGTTCCTATATCCAAAGGCACAGTGAAGGCCCATCCAATCTTCACTCTGTTTTGATGTTCCTTACTGTATATCAGGCGCGGCACGCTGACAGAAAGTGTCATATCAAATCTTTGTCATCGGTGTCCAATGGAGGCTTCTACCTTTATTTTAGACATGTATTTATGTGCAGAAAAACATGCAGATTTTTGTTGATTCTGAGATATTGATAGATTCAGTTCATCATTGATCTATTGAATATAATAATGTTTTTCACCATTAAATCTTTGACTTGAAGGTATTTTTTAGAATGTTTTTAATGTATTTATCTTACTCTCCCTGTGCATCTTTCCACTGTATTCTGCTGAGTTGACTTAAGGGCAATGTAAAACTATGTATGAATAATTATTATCAGGACTTAAAATTATACGCAACTCACCAAATCTCCCGTCTTTGAAAGTGAATGCTGAGAGAAAAGAGACAGAGACACTTTCTTGTGTTTTTCCTTTTAGAGATTTCTGAATTTTAATGCTCAAGTTCACTGAAAACATATAAACATCCGATTTAAAGCAAAAGCCTTGGGGAGAATTTTAAATTAAAAGATTATCTTCTTCAGTCTCAAAATTGTGTGTGTTTTTTCCTTCTGTTTTAATTAGAGGTTTATGCACTTAGTATACAGTAGATTCCGAGTAGACGGACAATAATAAACGATCCTCTGTGGATCAGATGTAATTCTTAAAAGAGCAAAACACCTTGCCATTAGTTGATGAAAAGCGCAACAAGCTCACTTTAAAATATAAACTTAATATATGTTTCATTTACAATAAAATTCACTTAATGGAGAAAAAAGACAGACAGTATGAAATGATTTACCGTAGTTCGACTTATATTCATGTATAGATTCTATTGTGTGAAAACTAAAAGACACACAACGAGCAGAGAGCAACACAGATTCAACACTTTTCTGTTTTGTCTTCTTTAATAGTGTGTCACGCACCTTCATTGTACAGTAGGCACAGTAAGCAGGCAGACGGGTGTAAGTAATCCTCTGTGGCCCCCGATTTTTATTCATAGATTCAGTTTACTCTAATTTTGCCAGCTCATTGTTGTGTCTGTTGCAGGCTCCTCCCTGGCGGCAGCGTTGCTCATGCATATTAATGAGCCAAATCTGCATAATGACATGCAGTGTTATCATAATAATAAAGAACCACGGTATATGTATCTCTTATAGGATCCTAGACCTCAGATCAGATCTTTGAGTTTTGACCTAGAAAAGAACAAAGATGATTGTGCTGCCGAGATCACTCCTTGGTATCTGCAGCCGTGGGCAATGAGAGGCGCAGACGCACACAACTTTATTGTCTCTGAGCTCCTCAGTATAAACATGAAAATGCATTTATATGTCGTTTATTACAGAGGAACTGTTTCAATAAGTGTTTTATTGGACGGATTGGAACACGAATCAGAGAGTTTGTGCTCCAGTAAAACCTTTTTATGTTCAGAAATTGTTACATGTTAGTTGTTATAGTGTCTGGCAATAGTTGACACAGTATTGTGGATTTATTTCCTCTTCCTCCATTTGATTGTTGCTTGGCTGATCTTTCCTACAACACTGTCTTAATCTACCTCTCTTTGTCTCTTTCCACCTCGTGATGTCAAGAGTAAATTAGAGTAAGATATTGTTCTCTCTCTCTCTCACACACACACACACACAAACACACACACACACACACGCACACATATGATAATTATCTAACCCACAGGGGGGTTGCCAGCTTTGAATCTGGATTTAATATGGTTTCAGAGGTTCATATTTACTGCAACACTTGAGTCCACTGACTCACAGACATACGCTAAATGAAAAGCGCGCACACAAGCAATTGCACACTTCACACAAAATCACAATGAGACACACGTACATACATAAACAGGTTCACCCATGAGACTGTATGGTCAAACTATATACACATGCACATGTACAGAGACACACACGTACACGGTATACAATACAGACACGTGCAAATAATCCCCTTTACCCCCCACCCCTCTGTCTCTCTCACACACACACACACACACACACACACACACACACACACACACACACACACACAAACACTCACACACAGGCTTGCTGGCTGTGCCCTGTGGTCTGTGTGTGCTGATAAGGGTTTAATCCTGATTGGAGCCTCAGTAAAAGGCTTTGTTATGAACACTAAATAGACTGGCCCTCGGCGAGCACACTGGGACACTGCTGATAACGTATACACACGTGCACGGACACACGCAAGATGGATGCATACAAACACACGTATGCACACGTTTACATGTATATCCACAACCAGCAGCATGTACAAACTCTGCCCTTATGCATTATATAGCAATACACACTTTTACACAAACATGAATGTCATGTAAATGCATGCCTGCAGTAACGCGCACGCACACGCACGCACACACACGCACACGCACACGCACACACCATTACATCTCTCCAGAAAATCATGCGCATGCAAGTGTGCCTGTATGTAAATGTGTGTGTGCATGGAGTTTATCAGTGGCTTGATAAAGCTCTGGAGAGCGGTAAGTGTTGGCAGACCCCAGACTGAATACGCTGTAAATAGACTACTAATAGAGAGAGAGAGATTAAAGGAGTGGACGAGAGGACAGTAGAGGAGAGATATGAAAAGAAGAGGAAAAAGGAGATGAGAGAGGAATAGTAATGTCAACAGAGTCACATTTTAACTCAGTATTTTACCACGCATGGGAGGAACCCCCACCGTGTCCCACCTGTAGCAGTGAAGTTAAACTCACTGGAGTTGTTAGAAGTGTGAGAGTCTGAGCCCTTTATACATCTTTTTGTCACTGCACCTGTTACCTGCCCTACTCAAGGGGTTCCCACAGCAGGAAGGTGGCAAACTTCTCATACAGCAGCAGTTTATTTTTGGCATCATTTCCTCCATGTTCTGCAGCAACCTAACAGTTTCTTAGGGTCTGTCCTAAAAAAAACGTCCAGCAAGCCAGATTATATCTAATTCTTCTTTACATTGAGCTACTTTATAGAAGGGACTTTTCTTTCTTTTTTTTTTAAAATACTTTTCTCCCTGCACCTTCATAAAACGTTTCTTAAATTAATTCTTGAGGACATTTTTTTAAATAAAAAGTGTAGGATTAACCCAAATAGTCTATATGGGAAATATTTGCCTTAAACATACACATTTGTCATTTCCCTATCTCCCTATCTCACTCTCTTGCTCCATCTACTTTAGTTCCATTGTCTCTATTGCAATTTAAGAATGAAATAGAGGACGAATCTTTTCGTTCTCTTTTGCTCACAACTGGTACTTAGGGGGTGTAGTGGTCTTAAAGCCTTTGTTACATGTCACTGGGGGTCGACAGAATGTAGTTTCAATCCAATACCAAACAATGCCAGGGCCAGAGTGACCAATATCAACACTCTTTATCATTAAAAGCGGCTAATGTATTATCATAGGGGAGAGCAAAGCATCATGGTTTTTGAGCTGAAAGCTTAATTAATAGGCTACTTAAGAATACATTCTATTACCATCAAATGATTTGTCTTACTAAACATTACGCATGTCTTTTTACTATTCTCCTGTGAGGCTCTCACATGGATGTCCAAACACAGGACAGTTTCAAAAGCAAATAACAAACATTTACTGTTTGAATTCGCTGAATGAAACAGGTGATTGCTGCACAAATGCACAGCAACCGCAGCAGAGAAGAAAAGAGTGCATGAGGAGTGTTCATGTGATCTAACATGAGACGGATACATTTTTTTTTTGGTATCAATGTTATTGATGTTTGTATCGATACCCAAAAACAAGATACTTGTACTGGTTGTATCGATACTTAAATCATTAATCCACTAACAACTCTCTCCTCATGTCTCCAGTTTGTCTTTGTTTTCCATCCTTCTCTAATTCCTGACTCAGGCAGAAAGCGTCCTTTGAATGATCTTCGAGCAGCGCTAACGTGCAATCTTTGAGAGCAGACCCCCAGCTTTTCCTCCCTGCGCCATCTCTGTCCCCTCAATCGACTGTCCAGTCAGTTAATCAGCAGATCCAGTCCCTTCCTGAGGTCACCATGGCTGTGGGACATCTGCTCTTGACCTTTCATCAATGGCCTTTCTCCTGCCCAGGGGTCATTAGAGGTATCCCAGTATCATTATAATTGTCCCAAGAGGTCAAACCTGAGGTCAAGGCTGCTTCTAGAGGTGAAAGGTGAAAGGTCGCTGCCCAGTCATCAATAACAAACAGGGTGTAAGGTCTATTGTTGTCTACAAGTAGTGACAGGCAGAGATGACGGGGGGAGGGGGGGGGGGGGGGGGACGTCAGTGGGATCAGGAGTGTAGCTTGGCTTTTGTTTGTTTGTATGTGACAGTTTAAACACAGAATACATTATGCACTACAGCTGCACTATGTGTTGCCCTTTTAACCGCTTAAGATGAATGTTCACCTTGTGGTGTTCAGTCGAATGTGGTGGCTTATTCAGGCGCTGCTGATTCAGTCCACAGGTTTCTTGTTTTTCAACACACACATATCTGGGTACACACACGCCACCTTTACTGTCTGGACCACTTGCTCCCTGCATCATGTCCTCAAAGAATAATTTTGTCTTCTTTTTTTTTTTTTTTGGCATCCCTTTTCAAAAAGCCTCAATGCATCTGAGAACTCTGGATTTGGACAGGGACACAGATCTTTTCAAAAATGCTGATGTACGAGTGTTTTATGATTGTCATGTGATCCATGACACATCCAAAACGTCTCTCCAGTACACTTTCTTTCATGGTCGCTCTGTGGACAACAAACAAAGCGTTAAAGACGGCAGTAAAGCTGCTTGTATTCAAACGGCGTACGGTCTCTGGCTCAAGTGGCCCGTACAAACCCAAAGGAAGAGTGTTTCTGCTGTTTCATTGTAGACGACAGACTTTTAAAGCAGGAGAAAAAGCTAAAACTGCTGGTACAGATGGAAAACTTTGAATTGGTGTTTTTCAAACTGTGGACATGGCCTCCATCACCTCCCTGCTTGTTACAATCCCTGCTATGTTTGTTTCCCTTTACTTTCTCATTCAACTTTTTCCTCTGTTTCATTCTCACCTTCATTTCCTCATCCCCTTCTACCGACTCTAATCGTGACCCCCCCCCCCCCCCCCCCCTTTCCCTTCCCATCCCACCCCTCCCTCTGTGTAACCTTGCGGGGTAAAGCTCCATTGACATCTGCTTCATAAGTATTCAGGACTCAGCGCCTTTGACATTAATCAGCCTACAGTACATTATCTCCCCACTCCTCTCTGGTCTCTCCCTCCTCCCCCCTTTTTGCCTCCTACTCCTCCTCTCATCCCTATCGCCCCTCTTGCACCTCTCTTCTCTCCCCTCCGCTGCCTCTCTTTGCCCCCCTTTCCCCCCCTCTCTTCTGTCCTCTCCTCCCCTCCTCCCCATCTTCCTCCCCTCCTATCATCCTACTCAGCTTTCCATCCGCTGTTTTCTTATCATGGTGTGATAACCAGAAGAGAAAAGGGCATTACTAAGTACGTACGTTGCCTACCTGAACGTCTGACTATCCAGATACATTGTCTATCTGTTTGCCTGCCAGACAGCGACTTTAATATAGCAGTCACAATACAGCAAGGTCAACTCAGCCAGTGAGATAAGGTTTTGACCAAAACAAAAGGGCAAATATTTATCTTAATGTTCCTTTGGTTTGACTGGACATAGACGTCTCTGGTTTGTTTTCATCTCCAGCTGCCAGACGTATGTCCACATGATAGACTGTAGTAGACCGGTGACCTTTTCAGACTGTACCCTGCCTCTTGCACCGCTTATGACCCTGAAGAGTGAGTGAGTACAGAAAATGGATGGCTGGATCTTCATACTACACTTACTACTTTGCTGCCCCACTGCGGCGGAAAAGTATGACAGAACTCGCTTTACTTTTAATACAGAAGAGAAAAACCCTTAGGGTTGTTGAATTTTGCCAGAATTGGTAAAACTAAAACTGTGTTATCAACGCACTGGTTCTCTGAGTCAATATTGCCAGAGGTAAAGTGGCTAATGTAATATGGTAGAGCTCCCTTTGTAGATAGTAATTGTTCTCCATACAGACAACACAACCAACCGCACAGGTGATCAGACTGGAAACATAAAAAATAGAAAATGCAAGTAGCTGTGATGGTGGTGTGAAGAACACGATTGTGAGAGCTAGTTTGAGTAATGGATCAGTGAGTTTGAAGCCTTGTCAGATACTATCACACTGCACAGTAGTTTATAATACTATCTAATCATTTTATGAGAAACTATTTTACAACCCTGGGAATGTATCACATCAACACTCACTTTATTCAATCACTTATTCCTCGTAGAGGGGGAGATTCAGACAACGGCAGTGGAGAACACATTTGAGAGTGAAAGGAAGCAATAGCTGTCCATCCACTGAGTCAGACCGGGTTTGTCTGCACTGACATTATCCTGGGGCACATACAGTACTACACAGAGCTTTGAATGCTATACAACATAACATTGAGTGGATATTGTGCCTACACTGGCTTTTAACCCCCTCTGGCAAGCAGATAACAGCTATTGCCAACATTTAAACTTTACAGTTTGTACTGTGATTCTGTAGTTGGCTTTAGACTGAAGGGACATCGTCCAGACAACAAATGCAGTGTGTACATATCATCACCGAAGTAGCTGATAGTGAGACTATCTCAGTAGGGGTAGATTATGGGGGTAGATGAGGACAAGGCGAGGTGTGTAGCTGTCACACAGCGCTCAGATTAGCTTGGAGGTGTGATGTATGCCTCCGCTGCTAGCTAACAAGGGATTATAAAGCTTCGCTTAATCCTGGATGGGCGGGCTGGCTCAGGACTCTCACTGTTACTGCATTAGCATTAAGCATTAATAGTGCCCTAGCATTAGTGTTAGCAGCTAAAAGTGTCCCAGAATACATTAACAGCTAATAATGTGATGCTGTAAGATTAGCATTAACTTATAATAATGCCAAAGCATGCTTTGTGAGTGAGTGTGTGTGTGTGAGAAGAGTGCACATACGGCCTGTGACTGTGTTCTGTGCGTGTGTAGGTGGTGTGTGTAGAAGTGTGCTGATATATGTGGCAGTGATGTGTATAGGAGCATGCGTTAGCAGATGATAGAATATGTACAGAGAGACAATAGAAGGTTACTGAAGACACTGAAGGAGGGAGGATGGAGGCCGTACCAGGTGAGGGGTTTAACAGAGTGTGTAGCAGCATGCATTACTTACAGAAGGCACTGATGCATCATATACACATATACACATATACACACACACACACACACACACACACACGCACACACAAGGTCACCTCATAAAGGATATAGCATTTTCTCAAATGTGACATGAAGGTCAATTAAAATAGAACAGGATTGGATTTGCAAACTTTTGTCACGCTTTCTTTAAGCGCTACATACGACCCGTATAAAGAAATGTATATGATCGTTCAGGCGGTTCTCGTGCACTGTTTGTACGTATACCGACAGAAAGCAAGGCACTATAATTTGTGTATAACCCATGTAATCGTGAGCCCGACGTGCAGGGCAGCCTGTGGGGAAGTCAGGTGACGTAGTATGAAGAGCGACACAGTCTGCGTAGGGAGGAGGTCGGGATGGATGGATGGGTCAATCAAACAGTCAACGACTTATTTTAACTTACTTTTACACAATGCTACTTCCGACGCCACGTACGTACAGTAACAAACATACTTATTTTAATCCAAATCAAGATCTTTTCCTAAACCTAACCAAGTAGTTTTGTTGCGCAAACAGGTTCTGCACCACAGGGGCTTGAGCAGGCGCACTGCTCACTCGTGTCGCAGGACATTCGTGGTAGAACACACAAAAAATGACTTTGCATAAGGTATCATACAAACTGTCGTATGAGGATACATTGGACAGACAGACAGACAGACAGACTCCAAATTGCTCCCGATGGCATGGCCAACGGTGAGTGTGTGTGAATGGTTATCACTGATGAGCATGTGGCACCCTGTACTGTTACCTCTGACTCTGTGTGAATGTGTGTGAATGGGTGAATGCTGATGTGTTGTAAAGCGCTTTGAGTGATCGCAAAGATTGGAAAAGCGCTATATAAATGCAGTCGATAGATAGAGCTGCAAGAAGTCTGTGGGTAATGAACTCTAGACCTGACAATAAGAGAAAAAAAAAGGGCTCTGGAGTACAGACAATGAAAAAAAGAGGAAGAGGCAACAGAGAAAATTAGAAAATAATAAGAATAAAAGCTGGAAGAATGAAACAGACAAAGAGGAGAGATGCAGACAAAAATGCAGAAAAGGTGAAAAAGACAAACATTTGACAGAAAGAGGTATAATCATGCAGCTATTCAGTGGAGCCATTATCGGGCTGCAGGCTGCTCGGTTCTTTACAGAATAACAGCAGGGGTTCAGAGGAGCTTCTAAACCACCCACAGATACACACTGCGAAAGGTCCTGCCAGCTATAGTACTATCTTTAGCCACAATTCTTTTAAGTGGCATACCACTCAATCTCAGATTTTCTTCCAATGACCCAGAGAAGTAGAATCAGGATTTATGAATTTGCAGATTAAACTGTATATTCCTGAGGAGGTGTTGAGCTGCTGAGGAGGCGGTTTGATGCTGCCGTCTTATACTCTTAAATGATTAAAGGAAAAACAGGCAGAGAGGGAGAGACACAAAGAGAGAGTGGCAGACTGATTGGTTATTTTTTTGGTATCAGATGTTCATGGGTAACATATGTTAATTACTGCTGTTAATGACGCCATAGATTACCACGTTAGATGACACAGGAAGGCTTACGGCTGAGACAAAGGACAGGCGTGTATGTGAGTGGGTGTGTGTGTGTGTGTGTGTGCGTCTCACGGTCACCTCCCCAGGTGCTTGAAATCACAGTGCTATTAGAAATGCATGTAAGTATGTCCATGTGTGTAAGTGTGTGTGTGTGTGTGTGTGGAGAATCCAGTGTAATTGCCCTGTCCATCCATATCCGCCCACAGCACCATGTGGGACCCCGGCTAAAGTGGCTGCCACTGCTTTAGAAATAGTTGTATGGCTGGGGGGAGTTGTAAAATACCCCATTGTCTTGATGGTCACATAGCTCGGCCTTAAGGGGCCCATTTACTCACTCACTCCAACAAACAGAGGGCACAGATATTCTTTCTTAGCCCACAATTGTTGGATTTTCAGAGAAATTCATTGTGGAGAGTTTTGGCCGAAGTTTTTGGAGCGACGTGATTAGACTTCTTGCTTTGCACAGTAGACCTTTCATGTAATCCCTCAGAAATCCCAAGTGCCTGGTCTGCTGAACAGGAAGTGCACAATTTGATCGCAAGTGCCTTGTTAAAGGGATATCTTGACATTTTCAATCAAAGTTGGTTGCTTTCACAGGGCACACTGAGGGAAAACGTTTCCACATTTGATGCTCATGTATCCCCCAATGTTTGCTATTCTCAACACTAGGAAAAAATATGCCTATACATCGTTATGATGTGCCATAAACTAAACTAATTCCTGGCAGTCAAGCGGAAAATTAAGAATGAAAAAACCTTTGATGGGCATAATACATTATAAAGGTACTCCAATTCCAATTGGCACAGTCTTTGAATACATGCCTCTTTGGAAAATGTGCTGATGCGCTTTCTTTCCATCCACTCTCTGTGTGTTAAAGCCAGAGTGGGAGCTAAGAGGAAAGATTGAAAAAAGTCCGCCGACACCTCTTCAGCTATGTAATTAACACGTATTACACAAACCAAAACATTTACAAGAAGGTTACATGATGTAACTATTTATTGAAAAACCTCAGTGACTTCATCGTCTTGTGTAAAACGGAGGTTGCCTGGCAACCAGCAGAGATGCAGCACAGAAGTACGAGGCGGATGTAAAGAAGTTGCTCTTCGCCACGTATCTCACCTTTAGTATGGATTAAAGAACGAAGTGCAACGTGTTAATTATTGAGCTCCAGAAGTCTTGAATATCTGAGAATCTAAAACATTTTTTTACTCTGGACAGAACCAAGCCAGGTGTTCCCTGCTTCAAGCTTCTATGCTAAGCTAGGCTAATTGCCAGCTGGCTCTTGCTGCACATTTAACCCACAGATATGAGACTGATCTTGTCATCTAACTCTTGTAAGGAAATAAATAAATAAGCGCAGTTCCCAAAATATTTAACTATTTTTTTTAAATACTCTAACACCTTTGTTTCAGTTCGTCACAGCAGCCTTTTCTCTTCTCTATACTTTCCTTACTCTTCACATAATCTGTGTCTTTACATTTACTTTATCTCGTCTGTTTCTGTCTGTCTTTCAACCAATTGCTCTGGAGACATAATGAACCAGTATCATGTACACATACGCACACACATATAGGCTCATTAATTCAATCCTCACTGCAGCTCTCTGGGAAGGTTTGTGTGTTTAATATTTGCATATGAGCGGAAGTATGTGTGTCTTCTCCTATAATGTGGATCATTATGCATTTTGCTGAACATCGAAGCATACTCAGCCTCCATCAGGAGTAATTAATCAAATCCTGTCACCAATCTGTAATCATTGACATCACCGCTGCTTACTATATGTCTGCCTGGCAGTTTGAATGTGTGAGAGTGTGAGTCACCTGCACCATCTGGAGTATAGGGAGGTGTGCAAGAGCATGTTGCAACACAGAGGGGGTCCTCCAAAAAACACACACACACACACACACATTCTAACATCCCCTCAAGCTGCAACTCATACCACACACACACACACACACGCACACACACATTTTAACATCCCCCTCAAGCTGCAACTCATACCACACACACACACACACACACACACACACACCATTACTAACCCTAATCACAGCCTACATCTCCCACACCTGTGCTCTCGTCTCTGTTACATGCTTGGAGGTGTGTGTCCATGTATGTGTGTGCTAGTGCATGAGGAGTGTTGCTGAGAAAGATATCCCTCATTTCACGATGGCGAGAATCATTTGAACTTTGTACTATTTTGTAACAGAGCAGATAAATCATTACTCACATATATATATATTTATTTATTTTTTTTCAGTTTTGCTCTGGCCTTTATTGGATAGTTGAGAGACGTCGAGGCAGACATGCAACAAAGGTTTCAAATGTCATAATTACAAATGACATGCCTCAGAAAACTAATTCACACATGTTCCAATCCGAACGTCACACACAACCCTCTCTCCTTACACCCTCAGTCGAATCAATCAACTCATAGACATTATTCTTCTGCTCATCTGGCATTTGGAAGCCCTCTGACAACATTATCTTTAAAGACAAACAATAAGTAAGGGGTTGTCTGGCAGTGTGTGCAGGAGCATGAAAACAACATTAACTTTCACAGGAGCTGTACAGACACTGAAAGTTTGCTCAGCGGTACTCACAGAGATCTGAGGTCTTGAAAGAGATGCCAGCATGCCTTTAATTTAGTGAACTCCCAAGGCAAGAGAGGGCTTAGCTTATAGAACGGTGCAGTCTGAGGCAGCATACACTCTCGAGGACAATAACCTTGATCATGAGAGCTCTTCAGAATTCATCGCTGCTTGGTGGTGTGATTTATGTTTAGAAGAAGATCTTTCAGAAACACGGCAGGATGCAGCTCTCACAGCATAAAGCAGGGGTTCCCTTGTACACTTCTCTCTGAGAACACACTCAGTAATGTCATTACTATAATCCAGAGACTTGTTTCGGGACAGTTTTCAAAAGAAAGAGCTGCAGCTGGAATGTTTCTACTTAAAATCAACACAGGAAATAACCTCCCGAGCCCAGAGCTGAGTAATGCTGGGAAGTGAAACAGATGCCTCTACTGTACATGTTGTAAAGTGTGAGGATGCTTCAAAATGATGAGTGGTGAGATGACTGTGATGAGAGCCTGACGCATGCAGAAGGCCAGACAAGTACACAAATCACGCTCAGAATATGAATCAAATTATAGAGGCATTGATGTAATTATTAAAATACACATTTATTGAGTCTTGATAATATTTTACCAGGTGTAAATGAATAATATGCATAAGTAATAACTACTTAAACATGCTAAATTTGAACTTAATTAACGCAAAGGAATCATATTCTTCTCTTTGCTGTGAATTAATGGACTATGAAATGTGTGTGTGTGTGTGTGTGTGTGTATGATGGGGGTTCTTTCATCATCTACATAAAAATGAGAGGGCCACTGCATTGTTCCCCCTGAACACACACACACACACACACACAGGTTTCAATGTGTCTGCCAGTGCACATGTGTCTCTATGCGTGTGTGTGTCATTTTCCACACTATTGTTTACATGTTAATCCCATCAATTCCATTCACCAAACCTCCTTACAGCTCCACATGGGGTAAATGTGTGTGTGTGTGTGTGTGCGCGCATTGCAACCATGTGTGTGTAGTCCAGAGCAGACGGTCAATGTACGTCTTGCCATTGTGTGAAACCCCCTGTAGTCTGTCAGTAATATCAGTGACTCTTCTGAAAGGGGATACACTCATTTACATACAATAAAACTGACATTAAAGAAATCATAAACCAGTCAGATTTCATACCCTCAGAAGCGCCAGACAACAGAGGTAACAAATCACAAAATGTATTTTTATATATTTATTTTAAACACAGTTACCTTGATATGAACTCCTTTCCAATATGTTCACAGTATTTTCCCTCTAAATTCTTCCACACAGCATCTTGTAGTTGGTATGTGATTATTTCAAGTGGTTTGGTTTTCATTGTCATTATAGTGTGAATGTCAGTTTCTCTTTTACTTTGTGTTTGAAATATGAGAAATGTTTAACATACTGTATCTTAACAGTTGAAAAAGACTTTCCTAATGATTTACTGTACTTACAATACTGTATGTGCTGTGGTACAATTGTTATGGCTGAAAACAAATCTCCATATTCTGAACTCCTTTATAATTAGAGTACCTGCCTGTTTTTCATTATGTATGTCATTTATGGCAAACAAAACATATCTAATGACCAAAGTGAAACTCCAAAACAAACGGACACTACACCTACACCGTCTGCCATGAATGTGAAAACCAAAAAGAACGGAAACATGCAAAAAACTTGAGCCTTCTTGACTCTGCAGGAAACATGTACATCAGAAAATACACATTTAGGAAACTTAGAGCAGAAGTTGGCAGATTTGTCAATCAAAAAACATGTCAAGCAAACCAAGTTTAACCAAATTGGGATAAAAAAAAATCATCCACACTCCATGAATCCATATAACCATGTTAGTCAGGGTTATGCTCTTTGTTTCTATCCTTTATATATTTTTACAAAACCACAACAGACCACCAAGAGCTGTCAGATGGCCCTCAACTCACGGTGGACGCTAGGTGCTTGTCCAATCACAATGCATACAGAGACAGTGTTTGTCCAGGTACATACATTTTTTCTCTAAGGTGTCAGCTTCTTGTGTAATTCTGGCTTTTCATGCAAATCAAGTTCAGATCGAGTTCAGCCAACCTCTTTATTCAGCAGCGATATTCTTATACAAAAACGACTGAATACAGAGGTGACGAGACACAATTATAGCCCTCAGTAAACCGGCTACAATATAAACAAGGTGCGTGTAGTTTCGGGCTTGTTTTTCATTGTCATTAGAAATCTTTTTACTAAAGGAAACTTTAAATAGGACAGCCTCACCGCCCACTATGTCAGTTCAGCCTGTCTGGCCCGAGGCTAGCTGAGACAGTAAACTGGAGACAGAATGTGGTGACATGTTGTAGGATTTATGAGGCAAGCAGACGGGTGCACTGCAGCAAGTGAAAAGGAGGAGACATCAGGACCATAGAAAAACAAAGCCATACTTAGAAGAAGTGGAGAACCTGACGTGCGTGACAAGATAGTTCGGTTCTGTTTCTGTGCTCACTTGAAACGTCTTAATTTCATATTTTTGTCCTTTTTGTCACATAGCTAAATTTGATCTGATGACCTACAGAATCACATATAGCATGTGAGGTCTATGTCTTTATTCCCTAACCTTAACCAAGTGCTCTAGTTGCCTAAACCTAACCCTACAATAACCACAGTTTATTTGCTATAACCACAATATTTTTCAAACCGTAACCATAACACTGCCATGTGCAAATATTGTAGGAAGTACGACCTTTAAAAAGAAAAAGAACATAATTTTTCTTTGCAGATTCGTCCAATGACAACATGTCGGCTAATAGGACTGGTACCTAATCATATATACATCATCTCGTATAAGAAGCAGTTTTATGGTTAATAATGATAACAACAATTTCAAGTACATCAGCCAGATAATGTCAAACAGATTTGAATCTTGATAAAGTCCAGGGTTTGAAGATGCTTAAAGACTTTAGGCAAGGTCACTGTAAACCAATCTTTGATTTAATAAAATACATACTAGTCTATCTTTTCTCTGTCATGAACTGACGTTTGCCTCTCATAAAGCTCGATACAATACAAATTCAAGACCTAATTCTTATTGTATGTATTAATTGGCCAGCCCCCAGATCATATTGGACTCTTAATTAGTGCTTCAATAAAGGCAGGTGCAGTGAAAAGATCAACCAATTATTGTTTATTAGACAGGGCAACAAGATGAAGCTGTACTATGTTGCCTGCTACACGTGTCTAACTAGTAATCAAGATGTAAGTCACAAACATTTCTAAATCCTCTCTTTCTTTACTAATACTTACATGGACAGTCTCACTAAACTCCAAACATCAAATAGTCCACATTATTCAATCTTTTGGAAATAAGATGAGAAAGTCTCGGGGGCAGAAGCTTGATTGGCTGAAATTATTATTTATTTTTTCACCTATAATGTCAGTCGCAACTGTGGCTAATTATTTGCATGTAGATGGCGTCAGTGGCAACAGATCCAGGGATGTTGTAACGTTATTCTTGGAGGAAATAAACGTGTTATAAATGAAACATAAAAGTGGTACCATATCGTTTTTTAGTGACAACAAAGATGTTCATTTTGTGATGAAAAAAATCAAACATACTAGTGATCCAGATAAAGGAGAAGAATGGATTTTTACAACTGTTGGGAAAAAAGAGGAGAAAATCAAAGAGCATAAGCTTGCTGCTCTTTGTCTCCAGTCTGTCTTTTTACCCTCTGTATCTAATGAGTAACCAATGGTCTGCCAGAAAGAGACGAGGTGTGTTGTGTGTGTGTGTGTGTGTGTTCAGTGTGTGTAGTCCCAGTGTTAGCCTGTGTCTCCCTATGGACTACAGTGTGGCAGTTAGATGGATGTTCCCCTCAAACACCAGCTGACTCCTACTCATGCAGTCAAAACATATGACTTAACTCAGCTGAATGACCATGTGTCAAACACATGTGGTGCAAATGTATTGTTTTGTTTTCGGGAAAATGTAAGCAAACATATAACGTACATGACGATGTAGAGCTGTCTGCTTTTAACCTGGCTCGCTCTGACATTTGTCAAGGTTTACAAATCAATAAGAGCTAGGGAACAGGGACATTTTTACTCTAGAAAGCCGGAGAAGGGCAACTGGGGAACCATAATATCAGCACACCATTCCCTCTTCAAACGATGAGCTTAAAGGCTTCAAGAAATCCTTACTCAAGCTCATAACTGAAAACTTTGACCTTTCTGGACTGTTTAAGCGTTGAAGAAATGAAGAGGAAAGGTGCAAAAAAGTACTACTTGCAGGAATGGACCCTCACATTTAAGCTTGATATCTAAGTAGCTTTCAGGGTCAACTATACATTACCTGGCGTGAATCTCTTCACCGCAAAAGTTGGTTTTGGCTGAAGTATTTTTAAAGATTTGTTCTCTGATTGGTGTGAATAGTTGGCCAGTTAGCTGTATAAAATGAAATCTATAGCCTCATCTCATATGAACACCGGACACTGTCTGGAGAATCAGGTCTGGACAGTTTCCCTTTCACACACGTAGCATCCAACAGGACGTTGTCCATGTCAGAAGCCTTCTCACTTAGTAGAAATACTGGTTGGTTTAGGCGAGGTGTGGCGCCTGGGTAGAACGAGCAGGAGGCAGGACATGACTCTCTGGCCCTGACAGACAGAAGTTCCCTAATGTCGTCGTCTCTCCAGCGAGACATTAATGGTTGCTGTCTTCTTTCAAATTACCCTTTTTCTTCACCTTCGGATGTGTGTTTTCTTCCAATTTCATCGCCGGTCGCGATAGAAACGTCTACTCACCCCTCCTGAGTGATTTGGATATAAAAACACACACTTTATCTAAAGCTGGCGATCTTTCATGGGGGAAACAATTGGTCTCAGGGAAAAGACACAAATGAATACATGATGAACTGCAACTCGCGAGTAAACTTCCTGAATCTTTTGACTGGACAACAGATTATAATTACCAAGCAGCACTCCTTCCTATACTACATATGGTGTCTCCATCTGGAGAATGTGATATGGGAGACAGCAAGATACCTAGCTATCCAAGTAATTCCACAGTTGCTCACTTAATCCTGACAAAGTTTATACAGCAGTTTTCTTTTTTAACCGCATACAGTGTGCCTGTATACTTTGACACTTTCAGTGCATATATGTACCCTTCTGTAGACATGTTCATGTTAATATTATCACATCATTTCACAATATGAATACTATTTATCTCATACATGGAAGGACTTTATAGAATAGCTGCATTTGATTTGTTGTTCTTTACGTATGAAATACATACATTTTCATAGTTTCGCAATGTTTCTGTTGTACGTCGTGTGTGTTTATATAGTGAATAACTCGTTTTGTTTTGCAGCAGCAGACTGACACCCCCACAGGAATAACTGAAATTGGGTAATATAGCTATTTCGAACATCACAATATAATTGTCAAATAATATCTTTTCATGTCAGTAAACATTTACGAGTATGGTTGAAATGTGTCGCAGCCTTCATCTCATGTTAATAGCAATGCTGACATTACACAAGGTCCATGATCGCATGAAAAACATAAAGCTTTAAAGCAACTTTTTACAGGAGGATCAGCCCTCTGTTTATAAAGTCCTCTGGTTTGTGCCTTAAAGCAATCCAATCCAATAACAGTTTGTTTGTTTATATTCTATTAATCATCTCACTATAATGGTATCATGTTTTATGGGTATTAAAACATTAAACACAGCACTTAAAAGTTGTATTTTTTTAAAATGTCATATCCCTAGCTGCACTATCTACTGTAGATAAAAACCTTTTCTTCTTAGAGTCGCATGGCAGGAAGCCAGATGCAGCACAGATGACCTTTATCAGTTACACTTCAATGTAACTTAAAGCTTTTGGCATATAATTGGAGTCGGACTTGGTCAATATGGAGTCAGCTTTGTTCATAGAAGAGCCACAATATCATATCACAAATAGGTGAACATAGAAACAGCACTCTTATAAACTCTTTTCATCAAAAGCTCCTGATACATCCCAAAGAACTGTTGAGGTCAGTTTCCAAAACACTGTCTCTTTTCTCATGATGACATGATTAGTAAAGGCCTTCGCTCCCCTGTCTTCTAGCTTTGGAGTAAAATTAGTCACGTTATCAGATATGTATTGTACCTAGATTGTAGAAGAAGAAGAAGTATTTTTTAGAATTGAACTTGTACTCTGTGTGAAGATGACATTCAGGCAAAACTGTACAGTAGTTCAATACTGGCTGATTAATATCCATGTGCAGTAGAGCAGCCGGCACGGCCAAGAGCCAACTGTCCCTTCTGCTCATACGGACAGGGCCAACAGCCAATTAAATCCCTTGTTCAGGTCTTGGGCCAATTAGAGCCATTGGTCAGCAAGTATGAAGTATCGGTCAGTGCTTTTAGCCAAAACTCTCTCCAATACAGGACTGAATGTGGTCGGTCTGCTTCGCTTGTTATTCATCAGTGATAAGTGCATCTGCAAGTGTTTTGCCTTCTGCTTTAAACACAATGATTTTTTTCTACCTAACTGTAACAATAACAGGCATAAAAACAAAACATCGCTGGCAAATTAGGTGTATCGCACAGGCCCCCATATGCACCAAGTGCACAGTATCTGTACATGGTGGTGATATTGAGCTGCCCCTGTTGGCTCATCCAGCTCTGTCCTGTCCTGGTCAAGCACAGGTCGAGGCTTTTAGCCAAGAGAAGACAGGAGAACCATCAGTCAGCAGCTCGAGCCAATAAGACCCTCTGCTCTGCCCTCGGAGCCAGACAGAGAGGTCGGGCCGGGGTCAGGTGGTCAAGACTGGGGTCAAATGTCAACAGACTCCCTCAGTGACCGGCAGTAATAAATGTCACACACACACACACGAACACACACGCACACACGCACACACACACACACACACACACACACTAATGACCGGCAACCCTGTCCAACAGCGAGCAGTGACTGTGACCGATTCTCTCTGCTGCCCAGACCTTCATTTATCACACGGCCTGCACTCATTTGAATGAGAAGCTAGAAGAGCTGGTTGGAAAGAGCTCCAAACATCTTAATAACGCACTCAGCACTAGGCTCTTTGTAAGTGTATAAACCCCACAGTGTGAGATCTATATGTGATTACTTGCATGAACTAAGTGCACGCTCACAGAAATCAAAACAAGATAAAGAAATGATAAATGGTGATGTACCGTGAAGACGAGGGGAGAGTTTGGCTTGATGCTAATCTTTTTCTCCCCTCCTTCAGGTGGCCTCTCTCAATAACACATCACGGATTCAAAGAGCATAAAAGAGCAATCTCAGAACAATTTAACCTCTCCTGCTTCTGTGCTCACACTCTTAGCGCGTGTGTCGCCACAGCAGAAGTGGCAGTAACTGCCAATTCACAAAGCTCCCACTCGACGAATTCCTCACAAATGATAACTTTCGGGGCCCCCTAGCGATAAAGTAATTTCTCCATCTCTCCTGTCGGGGGCTTGGGGGACAGCAGAGGGCTGTGATAATCTCATAAACAGAAGCTGTGTAGATATGGGCCATCTATTATGACTGGGAACAGTAGCGTAGATAGCAGCATTTATTATCTGAGACAGCAGACAATACATTCTCATTCTGTGATACTACTGCTGACAGACACAGAGTGATCCATCTTCACCGACCGAGCGGATAGAGAGGAGGGAAGAGAGAGGGAGCGACAGATGGGGAGTGAGAGAGGTACAGAGAGAGAGTGAGAGCGGGGAAGGACAGCAAAGAGACTGAGAGAGAGAGAGAGAGAGAGAGAGAGAGAGAGAGAGAGAGAGAGACAACGTTAGTGTGTATGTGGGGGGCGAGGTTTGAAGAGAGCACGTAGAGGAGAAATATTAATGCTCTGCATTAGCTCTACTTCTGTCTGTTGTGGTTATAAATAATCAGACATACTGTATGCATGCACACAGAGGGGCTTTTCCACTGGTTGATGTAGCTGACAGGGCACCAGTTTGCTGGTGCCTGAGGCTACAGATAAATAAATAAATAGGTAGATATAGTGGTTTTATTGCTGGGCTGTTATTTTACTGCTAATACAAATATTTTAGTATCAACCAACTGCCCACCCAGCCTCTGTCTGGCGTTCAGTCCAACTGTTTTCCTCGACTGCAGCTGCTTTTGAGCTCATAAAGCATTACAGGAATCATATGCACATTATTAGCACTGTGAGTGCATTTTCATTATTGTTTTTGGTGGAATCAGAGTGAGTAACAACAATCTTTAACCCATAAGTTGAATGCTTTATGAGGCATGTTGCTTGTTGTAAGTGCCATGATGCTTAATTGACTTTGCAGGATGATTTTTGTTTTTCAGGACTTTCATTTGCGTCACTTTAAATGGGCCCACAAACAGAGTTGTTGAAATGTGTCTTTGGTACAGCAGGGAACACAGTGTGTCTGCTTGTAGTGTATCTCAATGCTCCTTAAATGAAGTGCTAACTCTCTCGTCAAATACCCAAATAAAGTCCAGGGAAGTAAGAAAGGATGTGATGAATGTTAGTATTCAAATGCATTTAAAAAAATCGTTCACCATTTTATCTTAAAGAGCTGGTGATATTTATTTGTTCTATATATATCATTTAGAGCATTAATATAGCAGGAAGCAACTATTTTGTTGTAATTTGTTTTGCATGCCGGGCCAGCTAAGTTAGATAAGAAGATTGTTATCACTCTCATGTGTAGGAAATTACGATTAAAGCTAGAGCTAGGAGGTGATAAGCTTAGCGTAGCATAGCATAAAGACTGGAAGTAGAGGGAAACAGCTAGCCTGGCTGTGCAAAAGTGTTAATGGTGATTAGAAGCTGTTTCCCTCTACTTCCAGTCTTTATGCTAAGCTAAGCTAATGGCCCCAAAGCACCAGCTCTGATCTTCTAACTCTCTGAAAGAAAACGAATGAGCTTATTTCCCAAAACTATTCCTTTAAGATTTTGGAACAGGTAGTTTTTAGTGTTTTGTAGTACCTGACATCCATGGTTACTGGTAAATAATACACTTCCTATTTATCAGTGCAGGTTTCTGGCATCAATGCGTGTTTATGTTGTGGAGGACACGGATGTCTTGGCAGAAAACTCGCAACTTCAGAGAGAAAGAGCAGAAGAGGAAGAAATAAGTAAACAAACAAACAAGCATAAACAGAAAGATAATAATAGAGAAGTTGGCAGATAGATGATAAGGAGTGAGACAGAGTGGGGACGATGGATTGAGTCCAGGTGATATTTTTATTTGGTTTTCAGATTCTTCCTTTAACTCAGAGGACAGTGGACTGAAAGAGAACAGGTATAAAACACAGAGAAAGCTGTGGCTTATTATCAGTGTGTAATGGCAGATGATAAGAGCTGCAATTAGAATGAGCCATATGGATGATCATATGGTCATTTTATAATTAGCACTATCTTAAAATGGAACACCGACTTGCATGAAACAAGAGAAAGTGGTGGCTGAGTCACAAATAACTTTTTAAAGAGAGCGATTTGATTCAATTAACAAACAATGAAGAAGAGCGATTTCAGTGGAAATGTTCTTCCTCTCCGGGACTCGGTCCTAATCACTCATTATCATTCAAAAAGGCTTCAGACATCCTCTTAAATTGGTTTATTTGTCATAAATTATAATTAGTTCAACCCACCAACTAAGTTCAGCATTTGCACTCAAGTGTGACTGACCTCGTAGATCAAGCACAACTTCCTCTCTTGCATCCACTAAATCACTTTTACTGATTTGTATTCGTAGTATACAAATATTTTCCTACCAGTGCGGCAAATTAATTGTACATATTCCACTACCCACTGAGTTAATGTTTGAACAAACAGACAAAGTTAATTGTAACACCGTAGAGACAGAGCTCTTTGTGTTCAAGTAGTAATAAAATGTAATGAATATAATCCATATCAAGAGTTATAGATTTTGCAAAAAGTTCCCCATTGTTTGGAGTATAGCTTATCCTTCTGTCTGTTTATGTGACAAAACATCGAATGTAAAAATGTCTTTTGTATCAAACATTTGTCAGAGTGAACAAGTGTTTCATAAATGACAAACAAGGAAGCTGAAGAAAGAAATTGCTGCTGTTCGCTCCAGCTTTGAGGGAAAGATGTTGAGGCAGAAGTAAAGATAGTACAGCACGGAGGAGAAAATGTCAAACGACCTCTACAGGATAGTATATATTTTACATTGTATAAACCTGAACATAATTTACTTCCAACACTGTGGAGCTTTGCAGTGGAGCTCTTGCATCCTAGTGATCCATAAAAGATCACTGCCACACAAAACGCACAACGGCGGCGACATTTTCACACGAATTGGAAACAGTCATGTCCTTACTCAACACTCTCTTTACAGTTCATCCTCTCGTAGCTTTCCCCACCTCACTGATGTCAATTTATTTTTTCCTTCACGTATTTCCCTTCCAAACTTATTTCCGCACCATTCCTAAAACTTTACATACTTTATGCGACTATACGTTATGTTTTTGTGTTGTGAAACTTAGATCAAATCCTGCAGTCAACTTAAATACGGCGACACGGCGCGTCGTGGTGCTTTAAAGGGCTCGTGCACAAGATATTCTGACTGTACTGTTTCATAAAGCAGAGACAACATAAACAATAATCTCGGGAAATGGAAACAGGCCTAACGCTTATTCAAAAAAAAAAGAAAAAAAAAAATCACATTATAGGAGAAAATAAAAAATACGATCATGTAATAGGTTCATTCAAAGTTCATTTCATTTCTTCATAATATAAGTGTGTTTGCAAACTGTTTGCCCTCTGGAGGCATATAAAGTTGATTTAGCAGTATTGACAAAACATTAGAACATTTGAACAGTAGACTGTTAGAATAGTAATGTGTTGTCCTGCTGATGAAACATCAGGCGGCTACTGATGCTACAGCACCGCCTCAGGGATACATACATACAGGCTGTGTGTGTCTCTGAGCGTGCACATGCCCTGCAGGGGGGTTATGGGTGTCTGTAATCAAGTGAGCATTTATATGTGTCTGAGAGACAGATTGCTCGTGTGTGAGATAAAACAAAATCTAAGAGGTGTGGATAGAATAAAAGGATGAAAGCTCTGATGGTATTGGAAACACTCAGAGTGGAGGAGGGAGGGCACCGAGCCTCTGAATCCACTGAGGAGGTCACAGCACAATGCCGGCTTCTTTCACTGGTTTTCAATAAAAATATATATCCGATCCATGTTACCAACAGCACTGAGGGCTGTGAATAGTTTATTGTTCAGAGCATTGAGTAGATGAAGTTCAACAATATCGTAACAATTTGCAGGATTCATGTTTTCTTGGTAGTTCTTAGCATTGTCATTAGTTAAACCTGTAGTAACTGATTGCATGAACACAACTCAAGCTCTGTTAGTGGACATATCTGGCTCCACTGTGTTCACCAGCTAGTTGCTTACTGTGTCTACCTGCAGTCTTGTGCTGGGAATATCGTGTACAATGGGTTTTGGAGCTCTTCCCCTACACACAGAGGTCTGCTGCAGCCGCACATGATGCTAGAGTGGTGAGAGTGAGCTGAAAGACGCTAACACGCTCAGCAGAGCTCAGGCGAACTGCACAGTAAGATGGTAATTCTCTGTGGGCTCAGCATTTTGACATGAAGAGTATTCATTTCATATTTGATTTCAAACAATAGTTATTAAAGCGGCTTTAAGTGCAGGACGTGTTCAGTTTTTGAAGGATATTTTTTATTCCTGAGGTAATGACACACCTGCCCGGGTTTTTACATGAATTGTTGGCTGCAGCACAAATTCACTCTTGCTTCGTATTCATGTGATCCAGTCCTGGAACAAACAACACCTAAACAACATCAACCTGATGCTGCAGTGACTGCCTTTGTACTGCACATGAATGCAAGCTAAATAAGTAATGTCAGTTTCAAAGCTAAAGCTTGAATTTGCATACAATGCTGAGACTTTATGTGTGTCTGCCGGTGTAATTTGCTCAAAAAAATGTTAATTATATGCTTGATATGCTTGATCTTGCCACACAGGTACGGAATGAACAGAAAACTCAAAGAATATGGATTAAATGATATGTCCTTTAATGTTTTGTTAAAACTCGCGGGTGAAATTGATTATTTCTGACCCTTCTAAACCATTTGCTCTCCAACAGTACATCATGGTTGAAGTGTTTTATCTACCATCTATCTGTTCTGTGCCCCAAAATCACTGAGTAAATGGCCCAATCTGTAAAACAAATAAAAAATCTTACCTGGAACGTTTCCATAACCCTTTCACTCTCTTTATCTCCGTCTCTCATCCATTCTTTCATTTTTCCTCCCTTCCTTCCTTCCTTCCATCCCACCCCTTCACCTCCCTGTGTTTCCGAAATATGTCTCTCTTTATCACATGCGACACTGCAGGATAGGCCTGTCTGAAGCAGGTAATGATTTTTTTGTTCTTATTTCTGCGTTGAGAGGGATCAGAGTAGTGCTGGTTATCAGGCCATTTATTACCCTGCCAGCTCGCCACTCAGCTGTCTGGGTAAATGCAATCTCTCCTGATTCACACAATTACCCCAAGACAGAGAGAGGTAGAGAAATATCTCTAGCAACGGCATTGTGGGTCAGAGAGAGTTTAGGGAAATACACAGAGAAAGAGAGAAAGGCTACTTCAGTGCTCTAGACCTGCGTCCTGTTTGTATGTGAACAAGGGTTGTTTGTTTGTGTGAATATGTGTGAAGTTCATCTCCAGAAATAAATGCCAGAGGCATTAATCTACTGTGACATTTTCTGTTATGGATCCATTATGAACATTATACAATAGCATTACACATTCTTAACAGGAGCTCATCACGTCCTAAAGAGCACATCAATCCGGTATTCTTCCAGATTAATTTAACTAATGAAGCATTACGTTGGGCTTCTAGATCAGGCTGTAAAGACCAAACATTGAGAACGACGACATGTGTGTGTTTCAATTAGTAATACAGTGTGTTCTCTGGGTCAACCGGCAAATACAATTTATACCATGTGGTGGATGAAAATACACATTTGTATAAAAACTAATCAAACAGGCTTCATACTTTTGAAGGATGCTTTCTTCTTCTTTGTGCTTTAAATAAAAACACATGGTTAAGACAATACTACTACTACTAATACTACTGATAACAATCTACATTACACCATCAATATTATATAACTTGAGTGTGCCAGTTCATTCTTCACCTTTGAACCAGCGGTTGACTAAAAGATGTTCACTCACATAGCTGTTTTTTTCACATTTTCTTGAAACTCTCACTGAAAACGTCTTTGACACCGAATATTAAAATGAGATTTTCCTGATGTAAGGGCACCTGCAGTTCATATTTTGTATCTC
>CALSCE010009506.1:6632154-6657154 GCA_943593645.1 Bovichtus variegatus
ACACACACACACACACACACACACACACACACACACACACACACACAGAGGATGCATAAATACATTTCTCCCACATTTCCCTCAAGTACGAGTATAATGTTACATTTATGAATTACAAGGGAAATCAGATAATAATAAATACCCTCTACACTTGGTTCAGATATGGAAGAGCTCCTTGAGAAATAAAAGAAAACATAATTAAAAAAAGTTAGTTTTGCATTTTGTTCAATGATCATGCTTAAACTCTTTTATATTTATATATATATATATATATACCTATATATATATATATATATACCTGTACCTTGTTACCAGAATAAATAATAACTGTGGCAAATGTGTATTTGTATTACAATTATTTTTGGGTTACTCACAAGGCCTGCTGACAAAATACAAAATCTCCTGTTCGTCCCATAAATAAAGTGAGGTGCTGTTAGCAAAGTGTGAGGATGACACCAACAAGAAAACACCCAGAGCTTTCCACTTTTGGCTGCTATTTGCTCTCATGTGAGCTGCCGTGAAATATTGTCCCTTCCATCTTTAGAAATTACTCTCACATCCTCAATCTGATAGAGACACAGTGAGTGACTCACTGTCAGCTTGGTGCTTAGTCTTTGCTGGGAGAATATACAGTTGATCTGAGTTAGAAAATGCTAGATATCAATGATTGTACAGTCAAAATCAGAACCTATAACACTTTTCAGTGAACATCTGTATGTATGCAGGTTTTGTGTGTATAAGTGTGCATGTTCGTTTCTGTCCATATGTGTATATCTCCCATCCAAGACCTTACCATCAACATCTGCACCTCGGCTGTTTCCCCGACCCAGACTGCAAGGAATCTGGGTGTGACACGGGACGAGTACCTGTCCTTCACTGCCAGCATCGCTACCACAGCCCGCTCCTGCAGACACACTCTCTACAACATCAGGAGGATTTGTCTCTTACTGACTCAGAAGGCAACGCAGGTTCTGGTCCAGGCTCTTGTCATCTCACGCTTTGACTACTGCAGCTCCCTCCTGGCCTACATGTGCCATCCGACCTCTACAGCACATCCACAATGCAGCAGCCCGACTGGTCTTTAACCTTCCAAAGTTCTCCCACACTACACCGCTCCTCCGCTCCCCTCACTGGTTACCAGTGGCTGCCCAAATCTGCTTCAAGACTCTGGTGCTGGCCTACAGGCTGTGAATGGATCAGCCCCTTCCTACATGCAGGCCACGGTCAAACCACACACCCCAGCTCGCTCACTTCGCTCGGCATCGGCCAATCGGCTCGCTACTCCCTCACTGCGAGCGGGACCCAGATACCCCTCAAATAAAATGCGTCTGTTTGCTATCCTGGCTCCAACATGGTGGAACGAGGTCCTCATTGATATCAGGTCAGCAGACTTCACACCTTCCTGGACTGAAAACCCACCTGTTTCTGACTGCACCAATAAAAAAAATAAATAAATAAAAAATAGTTCTTTGTATCCTGCACTTAAATTGGTTGGCTTATTTGTAGCTAATGGCTGAATTGTAATTTTTTTTTGTTTCTGTATGTTGCACTTACATTGGTTTGGCTTATTTGAAGCTATTGTACTGCACTTATATCATTACACCCATTTGAAGCTGATGTACTTGCAAGATTCTTGCTGTTCGGAGTTGTATCCTCATGGTTATGTGTGTGTGTGTGTGTGTGTGTGTGTGTGTGTGCGTGCGTGCGTGCGTGCGCTCACATGACCTCTAATGATGATGAAATATGTTGTTAATGTTGTAGGTTATTTCTGTCGACTGACAGTTGTTGTGGAGGTGGTTGTATATTGTGTGTGTGTGTGTGTGTGTTAAGCCAATAGAGTGTGTGCATGCGTATGTTTAATTGGACCTCCCTGAGCCAATCTCCAGGTGATGGAACTCATCTGCTCTTCCCCTGATTAAGGACAACAGATGGACTGGTATCACCACACACACACACACACACACACACGCACACACACACACACACACACACACACACACACACACACAGAGACAATACTTTCACAGTCATGAGTCATCATCAAACACATAGTTGAACACATAGTATATTGTTTAAGTCATGTGGCCTGTAATCAATGCTAAATACACACAGAGTGAAATATATCTGTCCCATAGGTGTCCATGCATCAAGCTCATATGACCCAGATGCTTCAGTCAGTTTAGTCTTCATCACACGACCACCAGTCTCATCCTCATTGTCAACTATGCAGGAAAACTCAACTGCAACATTTCCGACACAACATCGACACTGTCCTCCTCCATCTGTTTGACTAAAAGTTAATGTATTCAACCGGAAAACTCTCAAGAACTAACAAGATGACTGGCATAGAAATCTCCTTTCCTTTAGCAAAATTAGTCATATTTGATAACGACTCTCTAGATATTATATATATATTTCCTTTTAATTCATTAATATGTGTACTTGTGCCTGTTGGCTCAAACACGCATAACGACAACCTTTGAATAAAACATTGTTGAAGCACATAACATTTAGTGTTAGCACACATTTTATAGAAAGAAAAAAAAATCTTTCCTTTTTCTATCCTTGATGGATATTGTTGTACTGCAAAATGTAATTAATACATTAAAAGTTTTTTGAGAGTTGAATTCAAATTGCATTTTATTTCACCCTATATTGTTTCCCCATATTGTCTCATTTTTAACAGATCCTTAGTCATTATCCGAGTTAATGTCTCGAGAATCAACTTAGTAATAATAAATAATAAAAAGGTGATACGACGAGTGAATACTTGATACTTTAAGTGGTTTATCTCTGTAGATCTGAGTCATCCACTGAGCTTCCCCTAACCTTTAACAGATGTTCAGCAACTTTTTAACAGCTCACAAACCTGAACTGTGTGTCCTTCAGTATACCTGCCTCATTAAAACACAGCAATACTTTTTAATCACAACTCAGTAATGTGTACTTTCACACCCTGGGACTAATTAAAACGTATGTATACACCATCATTCTGGGTCTCAAACTGATAAAGTGATATTATGAACCACGTAAAACCTGCCAGTATTAATTTTGAGGTCCCATGATTCAGTTTACGTAAATGTCAAACTTGACAGTAGAGTTTTAGACGGTCCATGACTTTTAAAATTAAATCAATTAAATCATTTAATCAGACTTGTTGTTATGCTCTCTGAACTATGACAAACATGTCAGAAGCATATTTGTCTTTTCTTTAAAAAATTAGTGTTAAAGTGATATTTTTAAAGGGAGGCGGAGAGAGAAGAAAACTAAAAGAGAGGGAGACTAAATAAAGAAAGTCTACACAGCAGATGATTCATTAATCTCTCAAATTATCTTTGTCGTCGTTACATAATATCGATACGGAGCAGAGAAAATCCTCGATCTAGCAGTAAAACTTGCCTGTGAACCCATTGTGACCCTGGAGCAGATATAACTCTACTCCCATATTAATCCGGCAGTCAGTGTAAAACACTCCATTTGGTCTTCACCCATTTGCCTTCGGGGCCACATTAAAGATAATTACGAGGCTCTCAGCATGCTAGTTAATATCCCCCCATATAATACATGTCATTGCAAAAAAAGCAAAGATGGAATATGCTTAGTAGGTGATATAAGAAGAAGAAAAACAAACAAAAAAAGTATACGGACTCCCAAAAATCATGCACAATGGGACAATATTTAAAATGTGTGTTCCACCTTGCAATAGCTGAATCAAATCGATGAGTGCTTGAAAAAACAAACAATAAAAAACACAACAACAATTTTCATTGTTATCTCCCCAAAACTTGGCGACACACACACACACACACACACACACACACACACAGAAAGTAACACGCACAAACACACATATATGCTCAAAGAAATGAAGAGAAAGAGGAGTGAGAAGGAGAATGAAAGACAGAGAAAGAAAGAGAAAGAGGGGGGTGATAACAGCTTCAATAAATCATCCGGGCCAGTCGCCGCTCCCCGGGGATGTGGGATGGATTAAATTAAGCACTCCCTCTACCCGTCTCTCTCTCTATATATCCCTCTCTCTCTCCCTCTCTCTCTCTCTCTCTCTCTCTCTCTCTCTCTGCACCGTATAAATGCCAACAGCTGATCGCGAGACGGCACACTCACGGGAACACCTCGCGGACGCAGCAGAAAGAGAGAGACCGAGGGGAAGAGAGAGAGAGAGAGAGAGAGCGAGAGAGAGAGAGAGAGAGAGCGAGAGCGAGGGATACTGACGCTGTTGATTCATTCGGTCAAAGGGAGTCTTACTGTCATTTTTTTTTACCAACCTGATTAACGGGAATTAAGGACTATTTTGGCAGCAAAGAGGGAAGGACAAGGTGCCCGACATCTTTCTTTTTGAAAAGCTTCCAAAATCGTCCTTTCTCCCCCCCCCCCCCTTCTCTCTTCTTTTCTTCGCATCCCTCCCTCCTCCTCTTCCTCCTCCTGCTTCAAAGGGACCCACGAGCCGCTGCAAGGTGCCTTCCATCGCCTGTTATTTAGTTTTTTTTTTTATTTGTTGACTGCCCACGAGCCTCTGTCCCCTGGTCTGCCGCCTGCCCGCGAGAACTGAGTGCGCGAGGCACCCCCCGGAGGGAGCTGTCCGGTGCTGAAGTTGCATTTCTCACCCTCTCTGCACGAGGACCAAAGCAGGGAGACAGAGGACACTCAGAGAGACAGAAACAGAAAATACATAATAACTAAGCGGTTGTTGAACGTCCAACTATTTTACTG
The DNA here is from genome assembly GCA_943593645.1 of Bovichtus variegatus. Taxonomy (NCBI): domain Eukaryota; kingdom Metazoa; phylum Chordata; class Actinopteri; order Perciformes; family Bovichtidae; genus Bovichtus; species Bovichtus variegatus. Next base: position 6,636,883 of record CALSCE010009506.1, read on the forward strand.
GATCAACTTACAGCTCGCGCTTCCTCCAAAATCTGAAGACAATCTTCCTCTGGTTCGCCCGTCTTGTTGGTGTGTAACGGGCGAATCAGCACGCTGGCCAGGCCGTCGGCAAACGGCTGTGTTTGTGAGTGTGTGTCGTTGTGTTTGTGAGAGTGTGTGTGTCGGTGTCGCACCACCATGCCAAGGTCTTTCCTGGTGAAAAAGGTGAAACTTGATGATTTCACCACCGGGGCGGATTTGGAGAACGTCTACCGGCACAGGACAGACCTCAGCCTGCGGCTCCATGACAAAGGTAGGTCAGGCTGCCTGCACAGCGAGCACTAACAGGTGTCTCAAAAACAAGTCGGTCTTACAGAGGAGGAGGAGGAGGAGGAGGATGTGAGGCAGGGAGCCTAACAATGCTGTTTCCAAAAATAAGTCTTGAGCTATGTGACTAAGAGATGGATGTACATGTTGAATCCTGGAGGGATTCCCTGTGATTGTTCTTTAAAATTGACCCTGATAGCAGATCTGCAACTCTTAACAAAAGATAACGATGCAATTCACACAGGGACTCAAGGGGTTTCAATTGTTATAATGAGCATAGACTAATTCAGTTCTTCATGTAGTGTTGTACCTGTTCTTATAATATCCTCTAATATATCTGTACTTAATCCGGGATATCTGTACCTTTTCCATTTGAATCATTTTACAGTATTGTTGCTACCTGTAGGGTGATGTGGGCGTAACCTCCTCCAGGCAGATAGCCTATAATCACTGATTACAGCACAGAGTTATTACAGTTATTACCGTTCTGATGAGTAATAAAAGCTTCAAAGCCAAGCACTAAGTAGTCCACTATAAAATAAGTAATTCTACATGACTTCAAAGAATGACGAGATGGACACAGTAAAACATTGGAGAACTGCACATCTCAATATCCACTGCTACACCCTGCTCAATGATACCACACCACATAATCTAACACCTTTTTACTGGGAGTACACAAGCCCTTGGCTTGATTTTAAGCGTTTTGTCTGTTGTAGGAGTTGAGTTGCCGCTGGAGCAGAAAGGTCACTTGAGAAATCAACTAAATCCAGCGCGTCCCATGTTTCATTGATTTTGGCTCATAGTCAGCGGGGACTTTTCCCCCCTTCGCAGACTAAGTAAGGTTAAAAGAGATAAAGACGGGACTGTGGTTATTAATATCTGGTCCACTTTCACTTGGTTTTGGTGAATTAACAAGCTCTTGTCCTTGCCTGGACATGCTGCAAGCTCAGTGTGATGTTTAAGGTGTTTAAGATGTTGCATGGAACCTACTTCCTTGTGTCCTGTAGGTTGGATGTAGATGTTTTATACAGACAATAAACTGACAAAACATAGTGACACTATTTGATCACAGTTTATATTGTTTAAAAGCTGTACAATATCTCTTACAAACCACTTCCAGGTGCAGCTCTCTAGCTCTCTCTCTCTAGTTCTCCTTTATGTAACAATGCTGTTGCCACATTAACACCAGTGGCTCAGTCCAGTGCTTTCTTGATTGCATAGGCTATAAAATGGGGATCATTTTATCACAGGCTCATAGCCCACATTCTGCATGCGGCTTTTGTCTGTTCTCCGTGTCCAGGTATGCCTGTCCCGTTTTTGCAGTGTCGGCAGATTTATGCAAGATGATATCTTGCCTTGACTGGAGATTCTTATTTCTCTTTTTTTTGTTCTTTTTTTGGGGAGGAAATAAATGCATTACGCTTTGTATGCGTACATTAGCCACCACAGGTCTACATTGTCACAATCTCACAAAAGCCTGACTACTCTTATCTCACTTTACAGTCACCGATGAACTGTTGAATATGAGTTACAGGTAGCACATTCTGAATGGAAGTCACATTTCTATTCAACGGGATTCATTATTTCGGACAGTCTTGGTATAATTGTTGAATATTGTATTTTATCATATAATAATATTTTTAATTTACTCTTCAGGCGTAACAAAGCAGGGCCCTATTGGAATTATGCTGAAGAGTATGATTCATTGTTTAGTGCTGCCTCTTTGCTCCTGAAGCTGTGAACTTCCCCCAACCTAAAACTGTGTGCGTCACATTTTACACGAAAAAAAAAAAATAGAGATGCCTTTGCCATGTAAATGAACCCACTGCATTGCTTCCACCCCAATGTCATTGACACGTTGTTGCACATCAACATGTGTATTCCGTGCGCAGTCTTGCCTGCATTTCTCTGCTCGTAAAGCAAAAAGCTGTCAGTGGTGTATTTATAATGTCGAGGTTAACAAGCCCTGCTTGGCTTGACACACGATCTGCCACCTCAGCAGCTGCGTGCAACGCTGCCTGTCCAGGCCACCTTTTGTCTCCATCCCTAACATCTGATGGTTACAGCTTAATGCAGCTTCTACATACAGCACAGGCTCTACCCACAACACCACGTTAGGAATAACTGTCTGCTTGAACGAACCGGCTTTTGGAATAATTTATATCCCACCAGTGCTCTGTGTGTGATGGGACTGTGTATTCAGATGGGATGCTGTGGCAGATATGTAGTAGCTCTTATCGTATGCAGACAGATATGTGGCGTCACACAGAGCATGTTGCTTCTGCATCTTACTCAACATTTCTCTGAGAGACTGGATTAATAATAACAATATGGATTTTTGAAATGAGAAAAAGTGAAATAGCCATCTCTTCCCTAAGAATTCATGTTTTGATGATGCATATGATGAACCACATCTGTGTTTTCTTGTGTCCAGTTGATCATAAGTGTCCCTTTACGTCCAACACATATTTAACTGACACATACAAAATATCCCCCAAAAAAGAACTGATCTCAAACTTTAAAGTTTCACGTGAGATGAGGATAGTCATTGGGTATGTATTAGGTGCATATGAGGTATATGTTTAGTAAAGAGAAAAGTTGTTGGAACTGTTTCCACTATTAAGTATGCAGTGTCACACAAGATGTTTACGGGCGCCTGTGTTTAATCTGCATTAATGCCATTAACCTGTCAATTGAGTTTATTCAAACCACCAAAGCAAACCTATGCTGTCACACTAATAATATATTTAAAGACAAAAAACCTTCTGGTTTGTTTATGTGTGTGTTTAACAAAATATGTTGTTTGATCAAACAAAAACGATCAATAAATGAGCATAAAACATGTGTGTAATGACACACTTTTGGATTCACACTCAAGAAACCATGTGTTTAGGCTGACTTCCAGGTAACCAAATCTAAATGTATTGTATAATGTGAGTAAATATGCTAGTTAGTATCTACATACGTCTAATGTTTGTTGTTTTGCTATATAAGGGGGAATTGTTGCATCATCCAACCTGCTCACATACCATATATCTACATTGTTTTAGAATAAGTTTCAGTAACTGTACTTTGCCCAAAAGGCTTGCCATGCAACTCTTCAGCCCCCCCGATGTGTAAAAAAATCACCACACTGTTGCCTGCACTGACTAAGCCTGTGCAGCAGCCTTTCTGTCACTGTGCCATCGACCTGCACCGCACTGGATCTGTCCGTGGTGCTGATGCTCATTTTCACAGCCTAAATCAGCTTTCTCAAGTTCAGGGTCAGGCTGTGTGCATTTATCTTTCTCAGAGGGAGTGTTTTAAACTGCAACCTTTGAGAACTGAGAGGAGGAATATTGCTGAATTACCCATAGACTCATACTGCAGTCTTTTCCACACTCCACTGCCGGCCACAGGTGTGCAGGAGAGAGACAGATGTTCTGTGTTACAATTCGCCAATTCAGACTTCCACATATGTTTACAGTTGTTAAAAGTAGTTACAGTTGCCGCTGCTTTATTGATTGTGAGTTGAGAATCTTCCCATACTACTTATGCAGGTTTAACACAGGGAATGGGACTTGGCCCCAGTGACTGCAGTACAGAGCAGGTGCACACTGTAGGACTGTGAATACTAAGAAGATATAGATACACTTGCCTATTGCAATATTATGTTTTATGATACTGTATCGATTCTCAAAAACACATAAAACATAGTAAACAAATTAAAATATAGTCTGTAAATATATATCTATATACAGTATATATGTATAAAGGTGTAACACTGTCTGTTTACATCTCTCATCATTATTATGTTATCGGGTTGGTCGCACATCCATCTGTATGTCCTATTCTTGGGAATGCGATATTTTATAAATGCATGGATGACATTTTTTCAAATTGGGCACAACAGTTCACTTGGACTCAAGGATGAACTGATGGTGGTCAAAAGTCAAGATCACTGTGACCTCACAAAACACGTTTTTGGCCAAAACTCAAGAATTCTTATACTAATTATGACAATTTCAGACAAATGTCTGATAGGATAAAATGATGAAGTGATGACTTCTGGACAGACATGCATGTAAACTGAAACTGGACTGGTTGGTGGAGGCATACAACCGCGAGGCTCTTATTCTAGTTCATTTATTTAATTTTTATTTACATTTTTCACTGATATAGAAAAATCCTTTACTCAGATTGCACAAAAAGTAGTTCAATGATGCTTGAAGTTACAGGGACTGTGATGAATGCAAATGCAGATCCCACTGTAAGATTTTATGCATATGATGTGTTCTTTATACTGTGACAGTTTTCCTAAAATTAGATTAAAAAAACAGTACTTACAGTACTAGTATTCTGTGCACTTTTACACCTGACAGGTGGCAGCTTATTAAAGTTTTTATCAGTACATTCAGAGTGAGAGGAGGACCATAACACTCGGTGCCTCTTAAAAACAGCATGATACAACAATACTGCATATAACCACAGCTGTTCTTTTAGTTTAGATGTCCTGGAACTACATGTAAAGGTGCTGACTTAGGATCGGATCTCACTGGAACCTTATTGTTCTGTTGTTGTGTTGCCATCGTTGGTTTTCTGCTCTTTCAGTTTAAAGGAAAAATGCATCTGGTTTCTCAACATATACTGAACTGCGCTGCCTGTCGTGTTAGCGTTTGTGTCCATCCAGAGCACTTAGTGAGCGGCTTAATGGTGTACCCACTTACAGCATACGGTAACATGTTAGAAACAAGCTACTGGCTGAATGAACAAGCTGAATATTCATGTCAACCCATCATCGCTATGTTTTGTTTGATAATAAATGCACTCAATGCAGAAGCAGGAAAAACGCCATGCAGGCGAGCTGTATATCACTAATGGTGTAGTTGTTTACATCCCCGGCTAAGCACTTATTCAATTCCACCAATTCAGACTGTGTAAAGCTGGTCAGTATACTGAACCTCTGCATTACTGTCTCTGTGAAGAAGGATAAGCTTGAGAAAAGAGGACTATCTGATTTCACTCTGTTCTTCCAGGCAAAAGCAGTTTAATGGCGTTAATCCAGACTTTTCCCGCTGTTGTGTCACTATTAGGCAGACGTGTGCAGTAGAGAATGTCTGTCACATTTCGTACTGGTATATGAACCGTGTCTGATGTGGTGGGCCTGATTTTCTCTTTGCCTCTTAAGCTAGGTAGTACATTTTCTATATTAAAACGATCAAGTTATTTCACTGCTACATCAGGGACCAATGCTTAAATCTTAAATCTTTCATTCCCATGCCATGCTTCACTATAAACTCTTTTTTTTAAATATATTTAAGGGGACATATTATGAAAAACTCCCCTTTTCAGTGCTTGTGCACATACTTTTGTGTATCTAGAGTGCCTACTAACCCACAAACTGAGAAACAAGACAACCCAGTATATTTTGGACATGGGATTTAACAGGCCATTCAGATTTGGCTCCCCTTCCTATGTCACATGCAGGCTCCTTAGAATATACTGCCCCCTATCTGAGTATCTCCCCCCACGGCTTGAGAACTACCTTTCCGAAGGTGCACTATATTTTCCTCGCAAGCCAATCAGAGCAGACTGGGCTTTTTCAGGGATGGGGGTTTAAAGACAGAGGGTGAATACAGGTATATTCAGACAGACAGTATGAGAAAAATAATGTGTGTTTTGAACATCGCAGCATGTAAACATGTCCTAGTAGAAACCCGAAAAACAAGTATGAGCCTGAAAACATTAAGCATAACATGTCCCCTTTAACGTCCACCTCAATGATCTATAACCTCACACCGTTTTCTTTTTTTCCTGTCAGCTGGTTACATCAGTGACTACATCAGCCCTGTTGTGTACGATGGTGAGAGCGACGGTGGGATCAAGGTGCCCTCCCCCTCCCCCGACCCCCTCTACGATGGCATCCACAGTGATTACGGGGCCCCTGACTCTGAGTCCCCCGACAGTCCTGGCTCAGAAATCACTGACGGTTATATCAATGGAGATGCTGCAGTGAGTGAGGGTTACACAGTCGATGCCTTCTTCATCACCGATGGCCGCTCGAGGCGGAAAGCTATCAGCAGTCCCAGGACCATCCAGAGGCACACCTGCAACGAGTGCGGCAAAACCTACGCCACGTCTTCCAACCTGAGCCGGCACAAACAGACACACCGCTCGCTGGACAGCAAGATGGCAAAGAAATGTCCGACCTGCGGTAAGGTGTACGTGTCCATGCCCGCCATGGCCATGCACCTGCTCACTCACGACCTCAAGCACAAGTGCGATGTGTGCGGGAAAGCCTTCAGTCGACCCTGGCTTTTACAGGGCCACATGCGCTCTCACACGGGCGAGAAGCCGTTCGGATGCGCCCACTGCGGGAAGGCCTTCGCAGACCGCTCGAACCTGCGCGCTCACATGCAGACCCACTCGGCCTTCAAGCACTTCAAGTGTAAACGCTGCAACAAGACCTTCGCGCTCAAGAGTTACCTGAACAAGCACTACGAGTCTGCCTGCTTCAAAGGCCCCTTCTCTCCTCTCGGCCCCCTAGATGCATGACCCCCTGCATAGATAAAACACAAACAAAACTGCAGACATAAATTACCATTATCCTTACAGACTGAACTGCAGACACAAACAATCTATTTTTGGTCAGAATATGACCTTGCTTTCCCTCCTCCCCCTCTCTCACTTACCCCCACCTTGCTTTCCCTTGGAGTCTATTCATGATGATAGCACAATTTTTCTCCTTGAGATTTGCCCACTTAAGGATTCAACTGATCTACGCATGCACTTCCTCAAAAACTCTTCACCTCCTCTTCCTCTGTCTGTTGTGGATGGAGACAATAATACGAACACAGCTTCCTTCTGGCATCTAGATACAGTACGGCATCATATACTTTTGGACACTGATGATAATGAGGATGACGACAAAGACAATAGTAAGCTTATAGCTACTGGGTTACTCCCTGCACTGAAACGCAGTGAAGAGTTTTTTTCCTTCCGATTTTGTTTTTTGGGGGAATAATAGTAATAACAATAGTAATAATAATGATAATAATAATGTTCTGCTGCACCAAGTGACCATATTCTCTCCACTACTGAGGTAAAAACTATTTATTTATTTACTTATTAATTTATTTGAGCATTATTTTCCTTTTTTATTTGTTGTATGTTTATACTTGATTTGATAACAATGAAGTGATACCGTTAACTTATTTGTTGCACTTTAATTTCTGTATATGTATGTAGGATATTTGCCAACCTCTTTCTATCACTACAGGCCAAAGCATATGTCACTTTTTTAAGTACTATTTTTTCCTATTATGTTGTTTACCTTTTTTCTTATCAACGTTATTGCATGCAAAAAAAAATAATTATGAAATCTATGCCAACATCATAAAAAGCTTATGATTTTTTGCCAAATTCCTATAGATAGAACATGAGGGCAATATTTTTCTCTTGGAGCCTCCGTAGGACTCTTTAAAAGCAATAATCACCTAATGCATGGTATTTTATGATGAAGTTATGAAGTATTACCTACTACTGTATAGCAGTTTAAAAATCAGGTATGTTTTACTTCACCTATAGTCATAAACAGAAAAAATACTAATATTACAGACATCAGGGAACATGCCAATGTAGTGTTAGAGAAACAAAAAGAAAAGTCCTGTCTTTCCTCTCTTGTTATGCACTGCCTGCCTCTTAGTGAGTAGAACTAATGTAGGATGTAGGCTAGAGAGGCTGGGATCAGCTGCCTGCTGGGTGTGGGCCTAGTGTAGGATAACTATAACCCTGACAGATCTGTGCTAGGCTAACTCTAGCATGAAATAAGCCTGCCTAATAATTTTGGATTAGACCTCTCAACATTTTACTCGGATTGGATCATTGGCCATTCATGAAACTGCGATGGTTTATTACAGGTTCTGGAATGTTACAATGGCACTTAAATGTGTTAAAAAAACACATTTTCTGTGTCATGCAGCCAAATAACAAAAGGCCTTTAACAGACCTTTTAATAACCATAAGAGACACATCTTCAGGTTAATACCGCAATCAGATTGGAGAACTTTCCAATGAGATTTGCACCAACCCAAAATGATAGTAGGCTTAAAGTAGCAACTCTCAGTATGCCTTCAATAGAAAACCAAGTCAAAGTTTGGTGCATTGTTCAAGTTGGACTGAGGTCAACTTTAAATGCAATGCATTATTCAACTACCCTTCCAGTGCACTTCCAAACCATACAGCGTGCATTCTTAAACCACAGAAAAAGCATGCACTCTAGCTGGAAGGTCCTATCGCAGCCTACCTGTTACAGTCCAATAGATACATAAGGCCATGTCCTGGTTATTCTGCAGTAGGCCCCATTTAACCCTCCTGGGCCGAACATGGGCTAACTCTATGAGTGATATATCTACAGACAGGCTAACTCTAATCAACCCCAACCCATAGATGGTTTAACCTTTGATCAAGGTGGCCAATACCAGTGTTGCTGAACCCAGTTCTCTGCAGCTCAGAAACCTTTTCTACAGATTCATGGAGCTTCCTGAGAGACAGACTGAGGACACAGATCTGCACAAAACATGAAGTGCTTGTTTATATGCCATATTTATCATTGTAACTTTGCATAGACACACATGCATGCCCACACATGCGAGCACACAGTGCCTGCTTATACCGTTGTGAGAGACACACAGGGAGAATTTGTGTCTACAGTCAATCTTCCAACAATTGAAAATAAATGGGTTTAACATTCAGATTTAAATCTCTGACAAAGGAAGTTTTGATAATTGCAGTGCTTCCTCAGGCATGAGATTACTCAATTAGAGATGGAGTTGACTGATATCCAACACCATTTAGGGTTTTAGGGACAAAAGGAGAGTCTGCACTGATACATGGACCCATTAGCTAATTTCATTTACATCTCAGAGATAAAGTTATAGGACCTGTATGACATCCAAGGCGGTCAGATCTGTTTTAAAAAGTCAACATTTTGTTCTGAAAGTCTTGTGTTGCAGGAGACGACACGATCTTTGAGTCTTTTTCAAAGAAGTTTCTCATCGTGAGAAGCTCACGAGTCAGTAAGAAAGCAGTTTCTGTTGTGACTGGAGCAATCAGTACGTGAGTCAGCAAATTACAGGTCTCTTATCTCTCTCCCTGATGGGTGAACTAGATTTGAGCTGCAATTACTTGAATTGTATCAGACATTTAGTCAAAGAGCTTCAACTTGTTAGGGCTGACATTTTTGTCTTTGTCTTTTTACCGGTGATTTTTAAGCCATGGCCAAAATACTCACAACAACTACACACACAAGTGGATAACACACATCGAATTAGGTTCTTAAACCCAAGTACTGCACAAATACAATTACAAATTCAGAGCCAGAGTATGGTGAAGAGACCTTATATGCAAAGAAAACAGCAGCATTACCTTCATATTTCTCAATACAACTCGGAGACATCAATCCCCGCTGGTAGAGATATAAATAATAATATGCTATTATTTTAACCACCGACTCTAAAATCTTCTTTTTCATTTCCATCTGAATGAGAACAAACATGGTTATAGTACAATTTCTAATGTAGCAACTGATCACAGTGTGACGGGTACAAAGTTGCTCCACAAACCACTGAGAGTCTCTCTGGCAGCGATGTCTCCAGTTGCTGTTTACGTACCGCAAATTGTATCATTGTGTATAACAACTCTTTGCAACTTTGCACTGCAGTCTAAACGTCTTAAGCGTATTCGGGTTAAAGTTGTTGTTGGGTGGCTGTTTAGTGGTTCTGAGGCAGAAAAGCTGCGTGTCTGCGTCTGTCTGACTGTGTGTCTGTCTCTGGGTGAGCTCCAGGTCTGTTCTCTCTAAGCACTTCCATTCTAGTCATCTCCACCTTAAAGAAAGTAGCACAATGAAACTAACTAGAATTCAGGTAGAGAAGAATTAAAAACCTTGTACTAGCTTGACCTCTCTTCTTTTTTTGTATTTCCAAGTTAAAGAATGATGATAACCTAAATAATAATTTATTGCAAATGGGTTTGTAAAGAATCCTTTGGATTGAGACATTTTTACTGCTGTATAGCGATATCTAACACACCTTATCTCAGGAGGTTTGGCTCTCTGTTGCAGAGAGGGGATCTCCTGGGGTTTTTTGAGCCAGAATTCAGAAAATGTAAGCACAATGAACACAAAGCATTTTGTGGCACTTCATAATAAAGAATAATCTTAACCAACCAGGGCAGTTTGTCATAGTTTTGTGTCTTGTCCTGTCTTAAGATATAATAAAGGCTTCTGTCAATCCTAATGAATACACTCAATATATAAATAGGAGCAGTATTGGACTGTAGCTGCTGTGCAGCTCTTGAGCGGTGAGTAATATTGTTTTTTTTTTCCTTCCTTTTAAACTCTTTTGACCCCTATAATTTATCTTCTGTTTAAGTAGCTTTTAAAGCAATTCATGCAAATAAATTCAATTTACCTTATAGTCAGAAGAGTGTTCATTTACATAGACATAGACATAGACACACTCAACTCTGCACTCCACAGGCCATACTTTGTATTAGCTTTGTCAATATTGTATGTTTAAAGAGGGACTGGGTTAACACTGGTGCACAGTGTGCTCATTAGCACTCTTTAGGCTGGAAGCTATCTACCAGTAATGGACTGCTGGATGTCTATACAGCAGTTTGTTCATTCTGTATTTGGACATATAGCAGTGGTTAAGTAGTATCACTTTAAGCCCCTTTGTTTCAAATCTTATCTATAACCTTAATTATGGAAACAATACAATCAAAGTTAAAGTTTAGAAACAAAACATTCTTGTGGAAGTATTTATTAACTTCTAATCTTTTTATTAGGCAGTTTGTTATGCTATCATTGGTGTTTCAGCTGCCGTTCAATATAAACACTTAACATATATTTGATTTAAACACACACTATACCCTACACATACATACACGTGATGGACAGAGCCAGATAAGAGGGTGATAACATTAACATAATTTGATTACATTAATGTCATTTGTGCAAGCACATTTTCAACTTTTTCACAGACAGAATTCTTAAGGGCTTGCTTTTCGCAAAAGTCAACATCGGGCAATGCTTCTGTTAGAAAGATGGAAGCGGACGTACACTAAAGTAGAGTTGAAATTGAACACTTGCTGGAGTGAAATTCAAACCTATTTCTTTTTCTAAATAACAACAATAAAGAAATGACACAAGGGCCTGATGGTGTTTCTCTGTACTGGCAGAGGGTCACAGCGTACAGAAAGATACCACAGCTGCTCTGTGGGTCTGCAGCAATGTGGGCTTTCGGTGACATTGCAGACATGCAGCACTGGAAACTGACCAACTCATTTTTTTATCTTGCAGTGACTTTGAATTAAAGGTGACCTGGACAGCCATCGTTTCAGCTGGACCTCACCTCAAAGCAACAACTTTCCGCGTAATTGGCAATTTGGAGAGCCTCACTGCTGAAGCGTTACTCCTAGTGATTAAGCTCTAGACAAGTTGACAACTGTGTAAAAGTACACAAGCTATACTTAATGTTGTCTCTTTTCTTTTTCTCTTGATATTTATTTTTGTCGTCATTAGGCAAAGTGATGCCATTCATATTTCATGAGTTTGTATTTTCACCTGTTACATCATAAGCCGTCCTCCGGTGAAGCTACAGTCCAACCTCGCCGTAAGCTCCTCATGCCTGCAGACAGTCGGAATCTATTGTTGCTATGCCAACCCTTGTGGTATACAAGGCAATAAACTATCTACAGTATCTATAGTTGTAAACTATCCGAACCGCCTCAACAAAGACACAATGCAGCACTCTGCAGCTTTATGAAGTACAACCCTAACCAGAAAATTGGTTTCACAGCAGTTGCAAAAAGACAGAATCGTGGCTGCCCACGTCTATGAATCACCTTCTCCTCCCTCCTGTCTTCAAACTTCTCCTTTTCTCCTCATTTCTGTTTTCTCTCTCATCTTTTTAACGCTGTTCACCCTCTCCTCACGTCTGGTTTTCCTCTCTTCCACTATCTCCATCACCTGCCTGCTTCTTCCTCCCATCTCTCTTCCTCCCTGCGTGCTCTCCTCCACCCGTCTTCTTTCTCTCTTTCTCTCTCCTGCCAAGTCAAACCAGGCCATCAGGCCTTTGAGGACCTGAAAGTCATTTAACTCCTGGTAGATAATAAGTCTTAGAATATAGCTCCTCTCAGATAATAAGCTTTATCACTTGATTGCTCTGCACGCTCCCTACTGTCTTTAGATTCATGTCCAGGGACCTACTCAGGCGAATCACACTATTTCCTTCTTGGCAAGTCAAATTAACACTGTGTGTGTGTGTGTGTGTGTGTGTGTGTGTGTGTGTGTGTGTGTGTCAACGACTCCTCATTACAGGGAATGAGAGATTGCTGAAGAGGCAAAATAAAATCAAACCAGCCCAAAGGTTAGCTTCCAATAGTGTCCTACGGAAATAGTTAAACAGTTAAGATTTAATGGTCCACAATTGTGACATAAACCTCTTTATTTAACCTCATGCTGACTTTCATTTTGATCAGCTTTAATAGTCCCTCTGAAACTCCTGTCTCTTCACCTGTCCTCTGTCTTTTACCTCCTCTCCCTCTCATATCTCCTTTGTTCTGGCCTCACCACTGAACTCATATTTTAACTGAAACCAATTAACCGTTAGCTCGTACCTGTTGATGGATACTGCAATGAAATGGCAGAAATATACACAGGAAATAAAATAAGAAAACTCCAAAAGAAAAAAACTAGAGTATGTCTCCATACTCAGTAAAAGCAAGTGTAACACTTTACAGTCGAAGGATTTGGCAACTCTTAGGTAATTTGGCTGATTTTAAATGTGACTTAATTTGCTGAGATTGTTTCAGAGACTGGAGGAAGCCTAGACAGCCGTAATCTTAGGGACTTGACTGCAAATTTCCCAGAAAACATCCAGACGATGATATAAAGACTGCAGGAGAGCTCGTAAGGAGTTAAAATGTTACTACTGTAAGCATGGCCGCTGTAAGCAGAAGCTTGTTTTGGAGGTTTTGCTGATGCAAGCATACAGAGACTTATAGTGAGATGTAATTGGGACATAAATAAACACTTACAGTATAAGTGTCTTTATGACAAAAATAACCATATTTTGTTAATCCTCCTGAGTTGAAGAAAGCAAAACTCTGCAACTTAACCAGCTCAATCAGGCTGAGCTGGTTGACCCCAGCGACACCAAGTTTCCAGGGTCCCATGAAGTGTCAGAGCGTATATGTTTCACGATGTGATGTCATGGCTAATAATGATGACCTCAGAATTGTCTGTGATCAGCTGTGGGAAACGTTTTGCTGGTTGAGAAAGCAGAAATTTAATGAGCCCATCACTCATCCTCTCCCTCATTCTTCCCATTCCCTCGCCTCTCGTTGCGTCTCCTCTCATTCATGTCACTCCTCCTCCACCCAACCTCTTGCAATATTAGGCAGAGCAGCAATAAGTCCAGCTTCCTCTGGGTTCCATGATGTCATCTGTCAAAGCAGGCATCATTATGTGCTTTATGAACTAAGTCGCGCCATGCTGTGCTGGGATAGCACATATCAATTTAGACAAGTCCAACTGAAATTAAATTGCTTTTTTTTTTTTTGTCTGCTACAGCAAACATATCTGCTCTGTAAGCCACTTGTCCGTTGTTCCCCTTTGAGAAAGCAAATCAGACACCAAAAAGGGGAAATTTATATTTCAGCTTGTTGAACGAGCCACCAAACAAACAAGTACACTGACTACTGTATTGTGCTATTGTACATACAATACATTTGATATTCTTGTATAAGTATTTACTGATGTCCAAAACTAACTCTAAGGAATGTGAGATATTAAGTTGTTTTTATTATAACAATGTATCAAATGACCATGTGAACTCATCGTGATGAACCTGACTCTGCAGCTCCCCTAAACTTTACAGAACGTCATGGTGAGTTTCAGCTCGTTGTTTAGAGCAGCCTGCGACTTTAATGGTTCACTCTCACTGCTCTCATAGCATCGCTTTACTGCAAGCAGCAGTTTTCAGTGACAAACCTCTAAAGAATATAAACACCACAGTACACTACAAACGTCAGAGAGACACCGTTAGAGACTAGCTGGTGGACAGAGTGGAGCATTTAGCAGCTAAAGAGCCAGATATTTCCCTCAGGACTTAGCTGAGACCAAAAACAGAGCTAAAAGAGACGTAATCAGGTTTGACACGCACAAATCCAAAAAGAATGATAATGTTGCCCCGTAACTGCTGGACGTGTAAATAAGCGACTGCTCACCATGTGTACTTAAAAAGGTAACGATATGTCAATGATGTTTTTCACAGCTTGTTTCTGCTGCCTCCAAATAGCCAGAAAATCAATGATCATGTCCGTAAAACAAGGATATACCCACTTATCCGTGTACGTACTATGTGCACCATCTTCGGCAGCACAGCTGTTGGACCTCATCAAAATGTGCAGATACAGACAGCAAATATTCTTTTAAAAATCTCCCAGAGCGACTCTGTTTATAAAAAAAAAAAATAAAAAAAAAAAAAAAGGGGATGTTGCACCATGCTTGGTACGATCCCTTGTGGAAATGGGTAAACAAACAGTATTTGCATCTATTGTACATAATATACTTTTATTCTGCTTTATCTGTTGCTGAGCAGTGAATGGTAAAATATCTGCATCAGCGTAGCCACAGCTTTACCTCCCACTCCAGACGTGCTTGATGTTGAGAGCGAAGCAGTGTAGGACAGGGTTGTGAATGTTCTCACCACATCCCAAGCTATTTGTAGAGATGGCAGCTGTCATCAAAAACATCAACCCGCTAAAGACAAATGCTGTTCACAACTCTGGCAGGTGGAGGTGTGGAACGAAGAGGACAGATGTTGAGCTACTAGATTAACCCAAAGATGGCGTGCCTTCTGAATTAACAAATGGTCATTGTGTAATGAAATGTACAGCTGCGAAATGCATTTGTTTGGTACAACTAAGTCAATATGCAATGTGCAAATATGCATGTACTACAAGAGATGATATTGAACTGTACAATAACAAGAAGGCAACTGGAGAACAATTCATTCCTTTCTCAGCTTTTCTTTTTCTCATACAAACAGTCGCGAAAAGACAACGTTTGACTTTTTCCAGACAGCTAAAACACTGTGCTGGTAGACTCACACGTTTAGTCCACTAACACCTGATGTCAGAAAACAACGATATTCACATTTACAGAAGAGCATTTGCAGGAGAAAATAGCATAGTTGCTGCAAAGACGCCTCACAGCCAAATAATCCCTGTGTCTGGATAAGACACATTAAAAAGATGTCAAAGCTGTAAGCACTATGTCTCACCTTAAAAATAGCAGCCACATGTAGCTCGTGTGGCAACAGGACTTCTATAGTAGAGCTGTTAAACTAGCTTTCTAGTCGATCTGTTACCAGTGAATACAAGATGACAGGCATTGCGACATGATAGACAGACGCGTATGAGAGCATGGGTAAGAACACACTAATTGCATGTGCACATGTGTGTTCAAATGTGTGTATGCTGTGTGCATGCATCCATGAGTGTTCATCAGTGTTTGGCTAAAGGCGATATAGCTCACCTACAGCTGATGAGTCACTGTGTCAGCACGAGGACATAACTGCTTTAAGGCCAGCTGCGGGGCCGGGAAATAGACTGAGTTAAAAAAGCAAGAGCGCCTCATTTGTCCTACAAATGATTCTGTTATTCATTAGGCCCAACGTGTTATTTTGGTGGCAGTCATATAGATTATACTGAGATAAAAGAGAAGAGAGAGAGAGAGACACACACACATCATAACTTGTGTTATGTGGTGTAGCTCCTAATTTGATACATCTGTGGTGCACTGCAGGCAGCAGACTTGAAGCGTCAGCAGAGGTGCTACATGCTCTTGCAGTGACAGGAGACATTGATATGTTTTATTTATTGTTTAGTGGCCTGTCGTGAAGTTTCCTTCATTCAGTTGCAGAAACCTTTAAGCAAACAAAACACCCTATAGTGTCTGATGTTCCAACTACAGTATGTTCAGAGCAGGTGAATTACGGGGAGACACTACAGGTGATTAGGGAAACATTTTTTTACCTCATCACCATGAAACTTCCTGTTTTTTCTGTTGATTACTTACTGTACATTAAGACCATTCATTTTTGTACTACCCATTTTCTGAAATGTTAGATTTAAATATACAAATTATGCATTGTCTTATTAAATATGTGCTAATTTGCATAGGTTCCCTAAACGGAAATCTGGCTCTTCCTGGCTCGGAGTATGAGAAAATGGTCTTTAAACATATGTATTGTAAAATGTTATACATTTTGCAAACTAAGTAAAAAACAAACACCTCAATGGGTATTTTGGATGTTTTCTTTTCAACATGTTATAGAAGAAGAAAATGCCCAAACTCTCAAAATTGACCAGTGCATGAAAAAAAACAACGGTTCGCCTGTAGTGTCTCGCCACACAATGTCTAAGGAAAGCATAAAGATGGAGCCGCACATCGCCACTCCTGTGAATTTGCCATTAACGTAGATTATTGCCCCTCTTGATTCCAACAGTGCACACCAAAGACGGCACATTGAAACAGCATTTGTCTCTTTCAGTTTGTAAGGCTGCTTTTGTTCGACTGAAATAATGATGCTTGTTTTCAATAATGAGTCCGTGCTGAAGCTGCACTGGTTCAAATACGATCCCTTTGCTGCATGTTGTTCCCTCTCCCTCCTCTTTACCATTCGATCTTTTGCTCCAGCAACGAAGGTAATAAGCTAAAAAAATCAACTTTGAAAAATAATAATAATTATGTTCATGGTTAAATCAATATCATCACAACGAGCATCATCATCAGTGCCTTGCCGTTTTTCCTCCTCTTCGTCATATCAAAAGATCTCCAGTGCCAACACAACGATGCTATCGCCAAATCTACCATTACACCTGTAACTTCTTCATGATAATCATCACCAACATCTCTATTACCTCGACCACAATCTGAGCTGAAGTTCATCAGAAGTTTGCAGAGTATTAAGCAGCGCAACAACAACAACATACAACCGACACTTGTTGAACCGTCAATGACCAATAACGCAACTTAGTTGAGTCAGAGACATTGAAATGAGGAATTGACCGTTTACAACCATATACAGTTACATTCAACTCTTTGAGGAAGCTCTCAAAGAATGTGAGCAGGAATGAGGATTCTGCTGGGAGAACTAATCCCCCTTAACAAACTCATACATGAGAGAAATGAATCTTAGTGGAGTCAACAATACCAAAAGCTTAGCACGTAAGGAGGAGGCCGAGGGAGCGGTGGCAGCAAACTGTGTTGGCATGCAAGGGATAGCGAGGAATGTGAGGCTGCCATGTACACCTGTATGAGTGTGATTGGATGTTACCAGTCCGCTAGTAGCCAAGCAGCCGATGAATGAGCCGGCTGATGAATATAGCACATGCATGCTATAATCAGCTAATGCAGTATTTCTGCCTAAACTAACACAACACTCCATTAGTAAAGAAGTGGCAATCGGGCGGAGGTAGAGCGGTCATCCACCAGTCGGACAGGTTCGATCCGCAACCCCCTGCAGTCAACATCGTCCTGTCGAAGATACTGAACCCCAAATTGCTCCCTGATGGAGTGGCCATGGTGTGTAGCAGTGTGTGTGGATGTTTATCACTACTGATGAGCAGCAGTATGTGGCTCTGTATGAATGTGTGCAAAGCACTACATAAATGTAGTCCATTTACCGATGACAACAACATAGATTCATGTTAACACTTAGTAAGTTTAGCTTGAGTCACGAAGGTTATTGCATTACACACGCACACACACGCACACACACACGATGAAAATAACAGAAATTATTCATCGTGTCTCTCAAAAATTTATAGGCATCTTTATTTGACTTGGACACTGGATGAGAGCACGGGCTTGCCTCTGAGCTCTGTAGCTAAGCAAATACTCAGAGAGAGAGAGAGAGAGAGGGCGAGAGAGAGGGCGAGAGAGAAAGAGAGAATGAGAAAGGGAGATAATGAAAAAGAGAGAGGGAGAAACAGAGGTGGGGGGGAAGAAAAAGGAAAGAGAGAAGGTGGGAGGAGAAAAGGAAATGAGACAAACAAAGAGAGAGGGAAAGAAAGAGAGAGCACTTAGGGAGTTGAGTAGAAAGAGAGAGACAGAGTGAGTGGGCAAGAGAGAGAAAGAGAGAGAGAGAGAGAGAGGAGGAGGAGAGGATGGAGGGATAGAGGTAGCTCAGGGAGGAGAAGAGGGAGACTTGACCCAGATTGGGAGCCTAACAGCAGCAGCAGCAGCAGCAGCTGAGTGAGCCGGTGAATGTTTAATAGCGCCAACCACTTGCATGCTGACACACACACACATACATGCACACACACACACACACACACACACACACATCCATCCACCCCCCACACACATACACAGAGAAACACACAGACACTGTTGACTGGGACTCTTGTTGCTGGAGTTCAGCTCAGGCCTGTTGAATTACTGTGGCGGTGATGTGATTATCTGTGTAGCCGGAATAAAAAGCACTGTCCAACCATGCACTGGATTTACTGGTGATGCACAGTGAGTGCAGTCATGGGAGAAGTCCACTTTCTGTTCTGCATCAGCACTACAGTGATGGTCAATGTGGAAATCCTCCATCGAGCATCCGCAGCATGACAGTACGCACGCACCGTGTCTCAGCACTGCATTAGATGAAATCGCAAATTCAGTGAATAAACTTACTCCCGCACACACATAACTGTAGACTCTACTTTATTCTAATGGCAAAAGTTTGGTCCTTTAACGTGTGTCAATTCATTCAAAATGCCTTCACTTCTGCCCTGCATCTGTCCTGCAGCAGCACTTTACAATTGATGCTGTTTAATGTTGCATCAATACTGCATTAGTGTTGCAGCAGCTTGTTCTGTTTCTAATGAGTGACTCCATTCAAATTCAACCTGAAACTTCAAATGTTGCTTATGTTCACAGCGTTCCCTACAACAGCAATTAGAATGAAATCAACAAAGCATCAAACTAGGCCGGACATTATTGCTCGTGAAAACCTCTTCACATATGATTATATGGATGGGCAACGTAGATCAAATCTTTTACCGCAGCATTTGTCATTTTTTAACACACTCTTGATATATGACGAGAAATTAATAACTTGAATGGCTTTGACGATCAAGGTACTTCCTGGGTGCTGAGACGCAAATAGTCTGTAAATCCATTAAAGTGTACGAAATCCCCTTCTGCACTCAGTCACTACCACCTATATAATAGACACACATTACTTAATCTACTCAGCCTAGTCAGCCTGTTACACAATAGACATTTTGACTTTTCTCAGTAAAGCACAGGTGTTACTAATAACATTAATGATGGCTCTGTTCTATTCAGGTAAGAGATGATAAGGGCACGGTGAGCCAACATGCACCATATCAGAACCCTGAAACTATAAACAGCTAAATAGAATTCAGCGCTCATTCATTCATCGTTTACACCCGAGCTTCCTCTAGTGTGACGCGTCAAAATGTTTTCAGAGAAAAAGGGCCCATTACTGTAACAGAGTCACATCCAATGATTCTGAAACAATGAGACATTAAGAGGATAGCAACATCTGTGTTGTAGCCACAACAAAAGCTCAAAAAGTAGCTGGTCCTGGTTGTTGATTACAGAGCAACAGAGAAATGGATCATAGGTATCATCAGAAAAAAAAAAGTTTCCGACTCACCCCCTCTCACACGAAACAGTATTGATAAAAGGCAGGTGATGTCAGCGGCGTAGTACTAACATCTGGGCACCGTACACATGCAGCCTCAGTGGGCTCCCCTTCCCCTTTTAGCACACCAATTGTCACACCTGGAAAAATAATATAATCAACACATATATCTGTAGTGGATATTAATGGAGTGTTTATAACACATTAAAAAAAAAAATTAAAGATCTGAAATCTCGTCATATTCCCAC
>CALSCE010009506.1:6659654-6667214 GCA_943593645.1 Bovichtus variegatus
CTCTGACTGCCTCCTACTGGCTCTACTACCTACCTCACTGCAACTATGTGGAATGCGGTGAAGAAATGAAATGATTTCTCTCTGTGCTATTTACCAAATAGGGTCTTTGCTTGTTAAGGAAATACCAACTGAATCACACATGATGTACGCACATTACATGTCATCATCATCAACTCTCTACTACATCATATATTTATATAAAACTACTTTTTCATTGATTACTGACAAAGGTTTTTTTCAGTAAAATGACCTTTTGCTGCACAGAGTTCACACAGAGGAGGACTTTGACACCAGACACCCGGGTTTGTGTCCTGCATCCCACTTGTTGTTATTTGGGTATGTATGCTTCAAACACATAAAACCTGAAACCCCCTCTTCCCTCACCTGTCCATGTCGGAACTAGGGGGCTTTGTTTAACACTTTTTTACAAAAATTTTCCGACTTCACGCAGCAATTGGCCAGGTTTGTGGTGGTGGGAGAGTAAAGCAGGAATCAAACATCTCATTTTTTCATTCTTTACACAACTACTTCACTTTTTGCGTGTACAAAGCATCATTATTCCCATTTGTACGAATCCCTGCATGCCTCCCCTCGCCTTTAACCCCATCTTTGAGTGCAGCATCTAGAACAGCTTGAAACACTTTTAACTTCAGATGTGTTTAAAACAAAATGTCATACAAAGGTGTTTGCTACACGCATATCTCACCCTTAGGCTACTGAAGCACTCTGAGGTTGAGGTTAGCAAAGGATTGTGGTTTTGGGTAAATATTAAGAAAGTCAACACGTCCTATTTCTTGCTTCAAGTCAACATTTTTCACACACTTTTCCAATATTGAACCAAGACCACAATCTTCCCCTGAAGAGCTTTGAGCTTCTTAAACATAAACAATAAAAAAATAAATAATCATGCTTGATTTCAAGGAGCTGATATTGTCGGGAAAATAAATGCAATATGTTTGCAGATGTGCTTAATGAAAATGTTTCCCTGTTGTGTTATTGAAATACATTCCTATAAATCGTAATAAACGGAATTTGCGAATTCAATTGCTGTATATAGATAATGATAATAATAGTACTTAGAAGGAGACATTCATCACTTTTGTCATTAGTATCATCATTGCTTATGCTTTTCTCCTTCTAACTCAAAGAGCACATGTTTGTACAGAAGTAAGTGGACATTCAAAAGGGAGGTCGCTCTTGATTTTAGAATTTTTTTTTGTTTTATTTGTTGAAATTCTCTTTACATACCGACAGTAATCGGTAAATCAAATGCTCTGACAAAAAAAAAAAAAAAAAAAAAAGATCAAGTATCTGTGGCTGCCACAGGACTCTAATAAGGCCGTCCAGTCCTTTCATTCAGCCTGGATAAAATGATTGAATGGCCCATGTGTCTACGTACCTGCCTGCCTGTTCGGACTCTGCCCGTGCACTCATCGCGTCACCTGAGTCTTCCACAAGCTGCTAGCTGCATAGTTGTGAGTACTGACAATATGGGGGAAGTGGCTTTAGAAGAGGATTTAATTTAATAGAAATTGTTCCAAGAACCTAATACTGCTGTACGTAGCTACTGATCACTCTCTGTAATCTTAACTCGTTCCTTTCATGTCTCTTTCATTTGCTCCAGGTTTTATTTCCTAATTCCTCTCCATTGTCTCCTGTCTAACTCATCCTTTCTCTGTATTCTCCTCACCATCTCCGTGTCTTTTTACTGTTTTCCTGGATTTACCTCTCTGTCTTTGTCTGTTTTTCTGCCTCCCGTTCCCTCTACTTGTGTTTTATCCAGCATTTGTGTCTTGTTTCTCATCCATTCTTTACCTTTCTCCCCATGTTTTCTCAACACTTGGCAGGGGTTCTGTCTTTTCTGCAGTCTATGTTTGTTAGTGTGAGTGAGTTTACAGTCTCTGCGTATACACACATCTTTGTGCTTATGTTTGTGCGCATTCATGCATATCTGAATGGGTGATAGATGTGGTTAAACAAGCAGGGAGTTTTAGCAGCATGGTTTTAAAATAGAATACAATTATAAACTGTGCACAATTCATGAAAATACATTTTTGGAACTTGAATGTGTGTTTGTGTGCACGTGTAACTCCAGTTTGACTTTGAATTCTTTGTTTCACACAGTTTTCCGGTTTGAATCTGCACACATCAACAACTACACATCTCTTCATCACACCCACAAACTAAGTTTATTAAGCACGTTTACAAAGGGTGATATACAACTACACACTTTGCAATTATCTCTGAACATCATTCCACAAGCTTCGAGCCCATGAATTACCAGCAAGTACTGTACTTAGACCCGTAACCTTATTGTACATACTTAAAAACCACTAAAACCTTTGAAGTGATCGACTGAAACGCACCAGTATGGGAAACAGAAATGAATATGAATATGAAATAGTGAAGATGAACTGTATGTATGTGTATCTAAATACGTCAAATCAAGGAGTTTACTGTAGCTGCGGACTTCAGCGGAGACACTGAGTTTCATATTCTCCAAACACTGCGTTTTACATTCTCCTCAGGAGCTAGTCATTTGCCTGTTCATGAACACTTGTAGTATAATCTGTTCACATAATGGATTACTGGAATCAATTTAGCAGTCAGTATGGTAGCGTCACGAGAAGTCACTGCAGGAAATCATGGATAGAAAGATTGGATCAGAAATGAAGGGCTAATCGGTCTCTGAGTGTGTGTTTAAACAGTCAAGTGAGTATTTATAATGTATAGCCGTGATAAAGCCGGTGTATAGCTGTTGTAGAATGGGATCACAGAGTAGATGGCTGCCTGCTAATCTTGCTGCTTTAGTTAGTCTCATCCTCTCACTGTCTCATTATAAGGAAACCACATACAGGGTAACTCTCACACACAAATGCAAACATAATTGCATCACACAGCATGAATCCACAGCCTCACGCACACACACACACACACACACACATGCACACACACACACACACTGCAGAGGGAAATAGTGTAACAGTCAGCCAGAGTTCCTCTTTTGAACAACTTCCAATATGCACTGCAAACTGATGCATCACCATCTTGGAGACAGTGACATCACTGGAGATGTGCCTAATTGTTTCCCTTTTTTTTCCCCCCTTTTTCTGCTAATCGTAAAACAATTAAAATCCATTTCTCATTTCCTTGCTTATGGAAAGCTGAAGTGAAAAATAGAAAGTGTAAATTCTGTTTTTGTTATTGGATAAAGTCACTTGCCAAACTGATTATTTCCCTGCAAGCGCGTTTGTACAAAGCTCCTGATAAAACGCTGACGAGCTGTGACGAATGTTTTCATTTTTCTTCACGTTATGCTGATGCACAGATTTTTTTTGTAATGTATAATGCGTCTATTGGCTATCACAGGCTATGGTGATATACAGGTATACAGCAATAAAAATACAATTGCATTCAAGCTGTCAGTCTGAGTGTTTATCTCCCTTTTTCTTTCACTGTAGGACAACACTCTGCTCTGTCTGCCATTAGCTCGCTCTGGTCCACAGCCACAATGAGAGTTGTACTTTTAAAGCCCATTGGGCCTGTTTCTCTCACTGAGCTGTAACCTCTTGTCTCCATCGACTCAACTAACCCATAGACTGGCACTGCATGGCTGTCGTCTCCACTATCCTTCGGAAATGAGTGTGTCCGTTAAAAGAACTGAAAACCAGGTGAGGTTTTGCCGAAACTTTTTCCACCATGAATGTTAAATGTTCTGTTTATAATAATGTGTCCAGATTACTCCAGACAAACTTTGCCAGTTGACAAAACAATCTCAACTTCAGGCTTCTGATGATATCACATGATAAAGGAAATGTCACATGATAAAGGAAATGTTGACGTTAAAATTTCCATTTTTATTTCTTTATTCTGTATTACACTTTGATTTCTGTATGAATAAAATAAATAAGATATAACTATTACGAATTTGTTAACTTTGGAGGTTCTGGTAGACATATTTTGATACATTTGAACAGAGCCATGCTAGTTGTTTCTAGATCTGAGAGTGATAACGACCTTCTCCTCTAACACTTGACTATAAGCAAATTACCAAAATGTTAAACTATGACTAAGACAGCCCACTCTGCAGTCGACTGCTGGCCAGTCTGTGACTCTCTAAAAGCTGCTATTTCCTACTTTTAGCCTTGAGGCAGGAGGTACAGTACACTGTTAAGTTCATGCCACAGCACCCGTCACTCATCTTGAGTGATTGGCTATGACAGTGAAAAGACTGAAATCTGGTCTCAGCCATAAGAAAGTGAAATCTACTCTCGAGTCTGGTGGTTCTGTCTTTGCTGCTTTTGGAAGGGATACAACAAAGCCAGTTTATTTAGTCTCTAAGAGGTGCTTTCACTTACTGTAATGGCTAATGCCAGTTTCCCAAGGTAATGTATGTGGGTTATTCAACCAACTATTACCCTTATTTCCATTATATAGTGATACTCAGAGCCAACTGTATCATGCCTATTGATTTATTGCCACTCTCCATTCTTACAGGAAACAAAACATCCCATCCCTGTTGCCTCAAAACGTGGCCTAAAGACAACACATACAGACGCATGTAGATACTAAAAGCTCTTTTATAGCCTGCAGGCTTCCTGCTCTGGTTGTCACTGTGTGTTTGTTATTTGTTTGGACACTTAAAAGTAAAGAGATTTCAGTTTTAAGATGTGAGGTAGAAGTTCAACTCCTACATACATCTTCGTGTTGTCTGTCTGTATGCCACCCACTGGCTCCCCATTTTTCTTTCTCTTCTTCACCATCTTTCTGCGTTCATCTCATTTATATCCATCTACCGACACAAGTGTGGAGATCTCTCTTCCGCTTTCCCTCCACCTCTCTGCTTTTGCCTGTGTCTCTGCTGTAGGACAGATAATTAATCTCAGATGGAACTCTGAGCCCTTCTCCGTGTTTACATCCCCTGTGTGTGTTTGTGTGCGCCTCCTAGGTGTGTGTGTGTGTGTGTGTGTGTGTGTATGCGAGTGTGGTTCAACTAAAAGTATCTCCGTACATTTGTATGCATGTTTGTGTTTGCACAATTTTGTGTGAGTGTGTATTACTTGCTAATTTGATTAACGGGTGTAAACAGTTAAGCTAACGGTAATGACTACCAAGCAGTCTGCTGCTGTAGCCAGTGGGCTTCATACTGATTACTATCATCATGAAGATAAACCCATGGAGCAGGGTGTGTGTGTGCGTGTGTGTGTGTGTGTGCGTGTGTGTGTGTGTGTGTGTGTGTGTGTGTGTATGTGTGTGTGTGTGTGTGCGTGTGTGCACAGTTAGCCAGTAAGCAATGTGTGTTTGTGTTTTGTCTAAATATGTGTGTTAATTTTGTTCACATACTGTGTTTATATGTGTGTGTGTTGGACCAGTGCTTAAGGCTTTATGCCTGTTTTTCAGTGAGTGTGTGTGTGTGTGTGTGTGTGTGTGTGTGTGCGTGTGCTGAAACCAGTTTCTAATCTATTATAGCTCAAAGAGAACTATAGTAGGGAAAGATAATCTGCCAAATTGCCACCATTGACGCCTGTAATGAAACAAACAGTGACAGTAAACATGTCCATCACCAATGATACGGACTCCCTCTAGATAGAGACTGCTGTCCTTACGAGACAATGTCTTCTCCAATCTTGAGAAGTTTAACTAACGGGTCTGTTTTATTGAGGTATAATGTTTTGTATGAAGCTACAAGTCTTCTAAGCTTAACAAAATAAAGGTTGTCATTGAATACAAGCACTTCTAATCTGACAACCTCGGCAGGACGACACTGTTTGTCAGTGTCTTCAAAAAAATGTTAATTAATGATTCATAAAGGCTTTTTCTGTCTGACGCCTCCATAGTTAAGGTTTGGTTTAGATTAAGCATCTTAAACTACTCAGTTAAGGTTAGGGAAATAATGTGGTCATGGTTAAAAGAGACCAACATTGACTGTTAGTAGGAGACCGCATGTGAAAAGCAATCTCCAGGTTTGCATCAGTTTAACAAATGCCACTTGGCTTCCCTGAGACAAGGGTCACCTTTTGAACAGCCTCAAGTAGATACATGCCAGGAAAATGTAAAGGGTGTTTTAAGTGTTCATGATCAATGCTGTACAGTGGGAGTGACCAGACAACCTGTGGAGCTCCAGCATTGCGGGTAAGGAGTCAGAGGTTTGCTGTTTTCCTTGTGTAATGTAAGCACCGCAACAGGAGATGGTTCATTGACAGTGGACCCATCTGTGGCATCTTTTCTACATCTTTATTTTCTGTTGGAAAAGTGGTCAGAGCATATCCTTAGGCTTTGACACTGTCCTTAATGAGGAAACAAAATAAAATTCAATTCAATAATATGTAACTGAATTCTAACTGTTGCGGAACGGTTTGCATCAATAACCTACTTATACAGTTTAATCTGCAGTGGAGTCGTATTCTGATATGTTCCACAATATGCTCCTCTGTTCCCCTCACGGCTCTCTGCTGAGCATTTAGGTTCACACTCCTCACACACACTCACCCACACTACACGCTACATGCACAAACACAGGCATGAAAGCTCACAAGCAGAGATGCTAATAAACAGAGAACACACACACAAACATGCCAGCACTCACACAGCGGCAGAATGCAACTGGGAGGCTGCTCCCTTGCCTTGCCTGGAGAGGGAGAAGCTTATTATGGAGCCTTATTGAAGGCTTCAAAGAGTTTAAATTAGGGTGGAGAGGAGGGATTAGGAGAAGAGCTAGAGAAAGAGGAGGGGAGAGGCAGTGGAAGAGTGGGTAAGTGAGAAGAAAGGAGATGGATAGAGAGAGGGAGGAAGTGGGAGAAGAAAAGAGGTACAAATAGAAAGAGAGGATAAGATGTGAGAAAGGGGATATGGGGAAGTTGGGAGGGATGGAGGGAGGGATGGAGGGAGGAGAGAGACAAATGGGAGGAGGTGAGTCAGAGTTGGCTGGCTCATGCTGATCTTACACTAGACGGTGTTTGAAGTGATTTTAGAGTTTATTTCCAACTGGGAGTCAAAACGCTCGCTACGTGTAAAACTCAGTCACAGCAGTCTTAACACAGTCCTTTCTCATAACGATTGTTCTGACAAAATCAAACACATGGCACTGTAGGAAGTGTGTGGCTGAAGGTGCAATGGATGAAACAGGCTGTGTTCATGTGATGTACAAACACAACACGTGTAGTAACCTTGACAGAACAAACAAAGGATGTACACTGCAGTGGACTGAGAAACAAACAAAGAAGGAGAAAATCCCATCGCAATGTGATACAGTAAACTAACACTGTCATTATCTATCGATATCTCTTGGCTTCGGGAAGGTTTGCCCTCGGTGTAATGATTCAACCTGTACGTTACTGATATTAAATCAATGGACCATCATGCTTATGCTGTTGTTGACATTTTCTTCAAGAAAGGTCAACGAAAATATTTCATAAAATACATTCAAAAAATGCTCGACTAAAACTAACATGAATTTTATGAAACATTAATAAATGCATAAAATGACTAAAATGTGACAAAAACGAATGCAGCTTTCCATCAAAATGTATGTAATGATATATTATGAGAGACTAAATGTCC
>CALSCE010009506.1:6667614-6691797 GCA_943593645.1 Bovichtus variegatus
ATGTGCTAATGTACGGTACTTCTACAATAATAGGTGTTCCTGTCACCTGTTGCTTCCTGTGATTAGTTTTATTTTATGATACATGAAATACGGTATAACACCAAGCAGGTGTTGGTCTTGACATAGGCTCCTGTTTGTGTTGTGTGTGTGAAAAACTGATTCAATTACAGTTCACGGGTACAGTAGCCATGTTTTTAATTAAAGACGCCAACCCTACGCAACCGACACAAACCACTGCAAATCACTTAAGCCAATGAGAAGTGCTCTCAAAGGGTTATTTATAATCATTTCAAATGAGTAATGAGTGGATGACAGATGTATGGATGCGGGCTCAGGCCATATTGAAGTAGCTGCTCAGCACCAAATGAGACAGGCACAGTTATCAACTAGCACAGTGAAGCTTTTAGCAATGCCAGATATTTTCCTCAGGAAGTGGTGGAGACCAAACCAGAGCTAAAAAGGAGAGTTTATATTGGACATTTATCAAGTAGACAGAAACAGGACTCCAAATGGATGATAATGTGGCTCCATGTCTATTGGATGTGTAAATAGGAAACTGTTGGGTGACATTTTAGACCATCCTTGTTCTTCTTAAGAAGTGCACTAAATATTATATATCGTGCAAATGCTGATGGACTCATTTTTCGTTGGTCCGACAAAGCACCGTGTATTTGCTGTTGGTGCATCTTTTGTTGAAAAGGGGATATACTATAAACTTGGACTCCGCAGCAGTATTCACGGTAATAATATTCAATTTGACCCATACTTCCTGAAAACATAGTGATAATCACTACTTCCAGTCTCAATTTATGGAAATATAGTGTCATTGTTTGGTTTTTACGCCTAAATGAGCTCCATTTCGTAACAGCACCAGCAGCTCTGAACCAGAAAATGGGCCCATAGCCTTGGAAAATGTGTTTTATTCCAGGCACTGTACATCTAATTGATTTATTTACACTAAAAAAGCAGTTGCCAATTTCTGCTGAATGTTTCATGTTGTGTCTTCTGTTGTCTGCTCTTTGAGGACTTGGCAGCGCTATCAGCTTTCTTATCATTGTCCCGGTTGGAAGAATAAATCAAATTGTTATGAAACAGGATTGGCGCGCAGCTCAGGGATGACCAGAAATAACAGCGCGAGTCTGAGGATGTTTGTAGAAATAAAAAATTATTAATGGAAATGGAGTTATAAGGATATATTTTAACCTATTTATGATGAACACTCCCATGGTTTCCCTCTCACTCCCAATTTTTCTTCCTCTGTCTCTATTTGTCACTGACATGCAGAAACTCACCCCGAAAACACACACACAGACACAGATTTCTGTGTGACTATCGGAAGCGTTATCTCTGCATTGCAGACTATTAAACATTGATGTGTTGTTATTGTAACAGCAGCAATCTGGATCATCCAGGCTGAATGACCCAAAATAAAAACACTTTGGCTTGCAACAACACGGATTCTGTGATAAAAAAAAAAAAAAACTGTTTTGTCTGCAGTGAACAATTAGAGCAAGCTTTGCTGGGACCCATTTTGGTGCAAGATAATCTTTTTCGGGAAGTTATTGTTGTTTTTTTAGAATCTTTTTTTTTTGGAAACCGGTTTCTATTAGCAATAGCACGCATTGTGAGATGCTCATAAAAAGCTTGAAAAAAAAAGACCAGAAGATGTACGAAGATGTACGAAGATGTACGAAGATGTACGAAGATGTACGAAGATGTACTACTACTCACACCCTCCCTTTACTGTATTTGATTCATCCCGGTCAGCAGGACTATCTGAAAATCAAAAAAAACATGGCTGGACTATTTCCCTGTGTTTGATCTTCAGTCAATGATGTTCAATACATGACAGAACTTGTTTCATGATGACGTTCTTCCCTGCCTTGCCTTCTTCCACTTCTTCCACTTCAGACTGAACAGTTCCTACATTTCCCAGATTGCACTCTCTGGAGAAGATTATTCTCGAGAAAGTTAAGAAGAAGAAAGTTAAAACTCTTCTGTAACAACGAGATAGGTAATGCTTGTTTTATCCTCACCACCTCTGCTTCCACAATGTGCAATGTTTCTTATTACCCAGACACATACATGGTAAACAGTAATGTCTGTAAGTCACACAAGGTGATAAGATATTAAAGAAAATTAACTTATTTTACATCAGTTCATCATAAGGAGTACTACTCAGTTTGTTAATACAGGTTTATAATGTCCAGTGTAGTTCTAGAGGGATTTCTAAAATGTGAAAAAACTGGAAGAATGGAGTTCTAAATGACAAGCGTTAGGTAGGACCAGCTTTTGGATTGATACTAGAGACTAAAACTTGATTTTGGCCAAACTAGTTTTAGTTTGATATTGAATTTTTTTTCATATATGAAATAAAAAAAACAGTGCTTCTTTGGTGGATATTGCTGCACTAGTGGGTGGAACTGAAAAGTCGATAAAACCTTCACAACTTTTTAACAATTCCACTCCACTGTCGTGTTCTAACAATAAATACTTTCAGACGCTGTGGCAAAGCACTTTGTTTGAAGCCTACTGACCCCATAAGGAAGTGATGATACTACTTCATGGGACCTTCAATCTGTCTCTTACAAATCTCCCAACTTTGTAGAAGTGCAAAACTAAATTGCTGAAATATCCCTTTAGGTTTTCCTCCTCAGGTGTCGCGCTGGCTCAGGGGAGCCAATGAGAAAAGAAGAAACTCGACAGACAAAACTGAAGTCAAAGAACATGTGTGAATGTCTCTCCATAGTGGAATTAAGGAATTACTGGCTTCCAGGGTGACTAATAGACAGACAGAAAGGTTGGTTTAATTCAGATGAGACTTGCGCCCTCTCTCTCTGTCTCTCTTTCTCTCTCTCTCTTCCTCTCAATGTGTGAATGTCAGCAGCTCAGTCAAGCAGGATAATTCAGTTCTCACTCTGCGGATAAGGACTTCTATCCAGCTTCAGTCTGTCACAACATTTGTTACACATTTAAATTAGACTGCTGCAGTGGGATGATTGCATATAGATTTGCAGAGGAGGGGAGAGAAGGAAAGGGGAGAGAGGGGAGTAAAGGAGGAGGAGATCTGGCAAAAGGAAGGAAGAGAGAGAGAGAGAGAGAGAGAGAAAACACATCAGGGAAGAGAAGAGATGGTAGAAAGGAAAGAGGAGGGAAGCGAGAAGACACAAAGGAAGAGTACTACTTTTTCTTGCCAGAAACATTCAGTACAATCAACTGTTGTTGTTTCACCATCAGTCTGGTCCCCACGACAACTGTCCTGGATTCTGATGCATCTCACACAACACACATCTATTATAAATAGGCTGGAAATCAGACATGACATGTGAAACTGCCTAAAACTATGCAAATGTGCTCAGAAGTGCCACATACAGCGCACTGCCGCTTCACATGCAATCAATGGGGCCCCTCTTGCTGCTGGATTTTAGTTTAGCCAAGATGTAATTCTAACAGATTTATAATCTGTTGGGAAATTGAATCTATTATGATAATGCATTATGTTTTACAACCTGATCAAATGTGTTGCGGGGATGTTGCAGTCACAATGCTTTGGTTTCTCTGAGCAGACAGGAAACAGCGAGGTCGGCCGCAGTCACGCTGACAACAGCCTCAAAACAACACAAAACAGCGCCACAGAGATTGAACCACAACCCACATAAGTTCATAGCCAACGTCTCTTCCTCCAGCGCTTGCTGAACAAGCTACCGAACAAATGGAGGAAGACCGCTCATGTCAGTTTGCACGCCAGATTTATAATTAATAAGTCATCGGTGGCTCTTTGAACAACCTAAAAACATACATGCGAAAGCAAACACAGGTCAGAGATGCCGAGCTGTTGAAGGAAACACACATGATGGACGAACTCAGTCAGACAGGTGGTGAGTGTTAGTTTACCACATGTTTGGGCCCAACATAAAATGAACAGTTTTCATGAGGAACTAGTTCAAATCATTTGATACGCCTTGACTGCATGAGGGTATGTGACACAAACTCCATTAAAACTAACTGGCTACTGTTTTAATTTGGTTTACTCTGTGTGGGAGGTACAGCAGGTCGGATTTAACGATGTGAAGTCTTTAAAGCTCCGGATAAATGTTTTCTTGCATCGGGAAAAGCATAAAGTGGAAGCTTCCTGTTTTTAACTGTTGAATGTATTCTCACTAAATACATTATAAAGCCATTAGCTCTTCATTCCAGAGCCAGAAGTGAGATGTGTGTGCTGCACTGGGTGCAAGTAAGAGGACGCATGGAGATTTATTTTATAAACGCGTGAGTGCGTGTGGTACATGGACGCGATGACATGGACATGTGTGTGTTTGTCTTTTCGTGTATATGTGTGACATGATGCGTGCATGTTTTGAACAGTACATGTGTCTATGTGTGTGTTTTGTACAGTATGTGTGTGTGCGTGCGTGTGTCTAGGTTTCTGTCATATCCATCAAGGGAACATTTGCCTGAGCGTGATCTCCCTATCTCTGTGTCTCTGTGTCTCTGTGTCTCTGTGTCCCCCCCCCCCCCCCTCTCCCTCTCTAACCGATGGTGACAGTTGTTCTTTTTAAAGCAGAGTGGATCAGAATGCAGGCGGAGCGGCTGTTAATTATGGATGGCCTGTTTATCCTCCCAGGAGCACCCAGGGAGGCAAAACACCCATTTTAACTTTGCCAATCGTGCTAATATGACATGAGTCCACATCCTGATTCTGCTATCTAACACCTCAAAGTAAAAGCCCCGATAACTTCTGCTCAACACACACAGACAAAACAAGTCCAAGTACTGACGCCACTCAGTAACTGACACGTCATCAAAACCCAACAACTACTGAATGAGCATAGAAACGACATTTATGTTATCACAACATAAATCATCAACCTGATTCTAATTCAACATTTTCTGTCTGCTCTCTGTCTTTCTCACCTTGTGTCTGTTATTGATTTTTGGCTGTTTTAGACCACAAGCAAAACAGCATTTTTTTTAACTCTACCTGCTCTCTGATTAATACCTTTGGGACCTGGTGATTCTGAAGTGTTAAATTGTGGACTTTTGGCCACATTTTAGTACCAGTCCTGGTATTATTATTATTTCCATCAGTCAATAACTGTTTTGACAGTAAAAAGATCGCAGAGCCCAAGGTGAAATATATATGTTGTAAATTGCTCGCTTTGTCTGTTCATTATCCTAAAACCCGAAGATATTCAGCATATAAGCAAGTCATATAAGCAAGTCATATTCCATTACCTTCAGAAGGCCATAACGAATAAAGTCAGAAGCTCATAAAAGCTGGTAAACTTGACTTTATAATATTCTATCATGTGTATGTTCCCAAGATCAAGGTTGAATCTTCAACTTTACAAACATTCATTTCTCACATTTGAGGAGCTGAAACGAAATGATAAAATAACATAAATAAATGACTTAAACAAATTGTTAATTACATTTCATTTAATCAACTAATTGATTAATCAACAAACCATATCAGCAGCTTACGTATAATTATGTATCATGATAGTTTCTCTTGTTATGGTCCAACAGAACCATCAAACCCTGTCACAACAAACTGCATACATTTAAAAATGCATAAGAATCAATCTGTAACCTATTTACTAAAGCACTGACTGATGCAGAGGGTTTTATTTGATGCAGACTTGAGCTGACATCCATGATCCATATATACAGTCATTTTGTAGCAGTGGATACGGCAAATTAATTTAGTTTGTTTACAAATCAATCTGCGTGTAAATTGCACAAGAGAAGAGATTGAATTCTCATTCTTCACGCAAATATTTTGTGACTTAACTTTTAATGTAATTCCATTACACCTCAGCAGCATGTTTGGAGTTCAATAGTATTTCATTTAATCTGAATCCTTTTGGAACCCTTATCAAATCTGTTTAAGTTTGGCTTTTAACATTCGTCCCATAACAATGACTCAGCCGATAAAAGCAGAAACACAACAGTTTTGAGTTCATAACCTTTCAGATGCCACCTGATAATGAAATGCGCAGTAACAAGACAATGGTTTCATGTTGGCCTTTATCGACGTTACTTATGGAATTGAATGTTAATGTTTGTCATTTCACCTGACGGGCAGCAACGACTAAAATCACGAAGCTTCTTACAAGTTTTGTATAATTAAAAAAAGTAAAGAGAGATGAATGATTCGCCAAAAGATTTGTTAGCCTTCGTGTTTACCAAATTCTGGTATTTTATTCATCCAAACTGGAACTGGCTATCAGAGCCCAATCCCAGTCAGCTGTGCTTACACTGTGTGAGAGATGGTCACTGGTCAAAGGTCGTGACTTACGATCACATTTCATCCACATGCTTCTAAAACACCTTAGACAGCAAAATGTGTCAAATATGTTGCAGCAGACTGTAAGAGTGGCAAAGAAGAAGCAATGTGATACTTTATTGATCTCTGTAGGGAGGATCTCCACACACACACACACACACACACACACACACACACACACACACACACACAGAGAAAACACCTCGTATTTTGTAGCAAGGGAATTTTGAATGGGTATTAAAGAGACGCCTGTGAGCTGCAAAAACAATGCAGATATTTTTTCAGTGCACATCATTGGGCTGAAATTTAAACTGCATACATTATATTATGTGCCGTGCCTCGCTGAGCGATATTAGCAGGACTTGTAGAATCAGAAGCAGTTGTAAGATTTTTTTTTTTATTGCCAATTACATTATTTTCAACAAATGCTCCCTGCTGGGAGAGTTTACTCAGTTTAATTTGTTTCGGTGGATGTATGTGACACAGTGAAAACATCCAACTTGAAGACCCGGCATCCTGAGGGGCACACACTGCAGCGAGCTAATGTCAGTGTGTGAATGCAGACGCATTAGCATTTACAGTCAGAGCCTGAGTCTGCTTGACTTTATATAGCTGTCTTGCTGTATCCGTAAAATGTACTCATGTGACTCAGCTGAGGTTCTGTATATCAGCCTGTGTAAACAAACTTTTTCAACATGCGGTGTCAAACTGAAAGTGTGGCTTGAGGCTTTTAGATGAATGCGTTTCTCAGAGAAATCTCATCCTCAAAGTCCCAAACCAATCAGTCATTCCTCTGATGACTGGGGCTCATTTAGCTCTTTTCTGATTGGTTCTGAAGGCAAGAAAAGAGCTAGGATTGCCCCAGTGGGAGGTTGGGAATTGGAGTTTTGAAGTTCTTTATGCGTTTCTCTTAATTTCCTCAAACTCTTTAATGTTCGTCTATATTTAATGTGTATGTGTGTGTGCACGCTAATTCCTCTAAGTGTGTATGAGTAAGACTGTGTAATCAAGAAGTGTTTGTTATGGAAGCTTGTGTGTGTACATAGAGAAGTTTTTAATTAGCTAATGCTGCCACATATTGTGGCAATATGTGGTAGACAGAAGACCAGATGTTTATTGTTTTTAATAGTCTAACGACGGTAATCTCTGCCAGTGCTGCGTGGTGGAAGTGTTGCCTACTGTGTCTGCAGTCAGAGGCAGAGAAAAGATGCATGTAGGGATGTCTGCTTCCCATCTCACTGAGAATCACACTAAATGTGAAATATACAAACTTTTTTTAAAGGGTTCTACTCTTTAGTAACATGTAGTGTCAGCTGTGGGACACCACCACAACACAAGC
Source organism: Bovichtus variegatus (assembly GCA_943593645.1). Taxonomy (NCBI): domain Eukaryota; kingdom Metazoa; phylum Chordata; class Actinopteri; order Perciformes; family Bovichtidae; genus Bovichtus; species Bovichtus variegatus. The sequence continues at coordinate 6,675,243 of CALSCE010009506.1, forward strand.
AAAACATATCCTCCTTCTCAATTACAGAGTTTTTCAAGCAAAATCAGATTTGCAAATTTCAACCACACCACCCAACATTATTAAAGTGCCAGCGTGTGGTATTAGGGGAGATCTATGAGCATACATTGAATATACTATTCAAATCCATGTTTTCATTTGTGTATAATCACCTGCAACTATGAATCATTGTGTATTAGTTACTTTAAAATGAGCCCTTCATATCTACACAGGGACTGGCGTTGATCAGCAACAGATATAAACCCACACTGACATTTAATGATATACGTTAAACAATAAATTAATAAGTACGCTGTTCTACTGGTATCTGTGTGCCTGAGACCCCGTTTGTCTGTCAATGCTGTATTGGACATTTTGGGTGCATACGTCAACATTTACATGTAGGTGAGTGGTGTGTCTGTGGAGGTGGAGCAGCCATAGCGCAGCAAATCGGAACAACAATATCCACATAAAGGGATGAGAAACACCAGCAATGCAAACAAGCAGCAGGTTTGAAAGACTAACAATACAGTTCCTTCCTTCAGGTGGAAATAATTCAACTGGATTAAGAAGAATTGCATTTTGTCTAGGTGATGGAGACTAAACATATGTACAGTAGAGGCTTCATTTTCACTCTCACGCTCACTGTCCAATCTCAGCACCTTTCCTCTGCTCCCTTTTTCTCTTTTCACTTTTGTTTCAATCCGTCTCTCAAGATTTTTCCAGTTAAAGCTCACGACTCTCATCCATGAAGAGAGATTCACCGTATTCACCAGTTTGTCAGAGCTTAACATTAGTACATAAATCACATCTTGATCATGTTCCTCCTCTTTTTACCAACCTTTCTCTTTCTCTTTCTCTGTCTCCCTCACACACACACACACACACACACACACACACACACACACATACACACACACACACCTTTAGGACAGGAAGAGACCAGGAAGTTCCCATAGGCACCAGCCAATCACAGTGCAGCACACAGCAGGAAAATCCCTCTAGGCCTGCCCACCACAAACGTGCACACACACTGACTAATATACGTACGAGGACACACACACACAGACACAGACACACACACACACTCTTCTGTAGGTTGGGTTACTATAGAGCCTAGGGAGTAACACCAGTACAGAAAGGACACTGGGAAGGACTGCACCCACCCACCCACACACACACACACACACACATACCCACCCACTCACCCACACACACACACACACACACACACACACACACACACACAGGGGAGCAGGATAAAAATACTGTGCTGACAAGTAAATTAATCAGATGTGAAGGTGCCGAGCAGAACAATCCTTTACAAGGCTGGAGTTCAAAAACTGTGTGTGTGTGCGAGAGAGATATTGAAGTTGCTCTGCTTAATAACCTGTGTCATAAGCTATTGATCAGAACAAAGAAAATAAGTTGTGTTGGGTGAGAGCTGCACTATTTTTGACTCCATGAGTCTCTCGATTTTGGTCCCAGTTTATGTTGTGACACAGATACGTCACTATAGTTTTCAATAAAGAAGGTGTGTAATAAAAAAATGTGGATTGTGTGCAATAAAAGTGTGTATGGGGCCTTTATTGATAACCACTCATAAGATAAGACGTGAAAACCAGCCGCCTCTCTTTTCAATATTGACAGCTACTATCCAATTAAAAAGTGTAATATTGAACTGCACAGGCAAGAACCATCAAAATGACATTTCCAAGTTCTGTTCATCAAGAGGACAATATTTAACAAAGGATTCCTGTGGTGGAAAGATTTATTATTATTATTACTTATTTCCCTGCAGTCATTTTAGTCTAACTGCCTAATTAATACAGTATGCAAGTTAAAATGAACAAAATAGTCTGTAACTAGACACAGTACAGGACACATAATCACTGTAAATGTGTGTAAGAGAAGGATGCACAACCGTCGCTTTATGCAAGTACACATTTGTACAATGTTTTATAGCTTGTAAAGCACATTTGACAAGCTACTAGGCAGCCTGTCAGGCCAATTATTTATTATTATTATTTACAAATCAACCGAGACAAAATAAATCTAAATGAGAAATTGTTTAGAAGGTTGAAAAGGGGTCGAGACCATGTTGGCGCAGAGCACCTGCAAAACACACGTAGTAAGAAATCCTATGACAGGGGTGTGGTGATATTGACGATAACTGTAATATCTAAAAAAAATTTAAAAAGATATTATGGTAATAATACACATATGATAATATCAGGTTAACAATCCAGTGTTCTTTTTGTATTTTGAGTGTAGTTTATTTTGACAAAAAAAAGAGAGATTTAACTAATTTAAAGACTTTTAAAAGATTTTTTCAAATGTTCTATAGATGTCGCAATAGTATCTTTACTGTGACTTCTTTTGACAACGATAATCATTTAGAGAAGATCTGATACCGTGACATTTATTATCCTATGATAAACAGAGTTTATTCTATCTATTTCATGATTACAAATGCTACACTGTGCTGACAACTGCTGATAGAGGACGTTTTCTAAATGTAATAAACCTTTAACTGTAGGTTGCACAAAAGATGTGGATGGAAATAACCGCCATTTTTATAGACCCATCTCGCATTTGTTCGATGTCCGATGGAGCGTGGAATTCCTGATTAAGCCTAGTGACATTTAGCTTCTACCAAAGCCCAAGATTTATTGACTTTTTTTTCTTTCAAATTTGAAGCCCTCAACCGCGCCATGAAGCCATATTGGAAATTCTGATTCTACAGGTAGGCCAATAACTTTGTGGAGTAAAACTGTGATAATAAAACGGACTTTATAAATCATCAATGGCCAGTCAGTACTGTCAGTACCACTCAAGTGTGTTGACTTTGGCTTGAAATCAACAGTGTGACTGACTGACTGACTGACTGACTGACATCTCCTGAGTGGTGCTGAAAGCAGTCAATCAGCAGTGGGTGCTGCAGTAATGACAGGGATGTGTGCACTCCCTCAGGAAGAGCTGTCAGGTCAATGGATCACTGCCACTCTGAGACACACACACACACACGCACACACACACACGCACACACACAGAGTGAAACAATATATTCCCTTATAAAATATGCTGCCATTTTGCCTGTGCACACACAGTAAAACTCTCAAACATGCAAACAGTTCAGTGTTGACAGACTCTCGTGCGTCTGTCCTTTCATTCATTATGGATTCTTCCCAGGGGATTGACAGGCACGCACAAATACAAACACATTAAAAGTACTTTCTGTGCATATGCTGAATTGGATTATTACTGACACTGTATTTAAATAACAGCAGTCCAAGGTTAAAGGTATCTGAGGATACAAAGAGTATTGTATGTACCACAACTGCAGAGAATGAACTAAATGTTGCTGGTTGATGGATGCTTCCTAATCCTGTTTGTTCCAGGATATTTCATCTGGCCTGTGTCTCAGGCTGAGCAACTACATTCTCTCAGTTTGGGTCCCCACACGACAGGAGCACTAATATGTTTTAAATTGGCCTGAGCCCTGGGGTAAGAAGCTACATTCCCTCTGTTTGGGTTCCTGTGTAACGGAAGAACTATTATATTATACCAGCACTGGATCACAGACTTATTTTCTCATCAGAGGTGAGGGTTGAACAGATTAGTACTGCTGATTTTTGAACTCCTAATTCTTTCGGAAAACGTGTACAAATGGAGGAATAAAAATGTCCCCAGAAAAAAAAGCGTTCAAAACATTTATGAGCAATGTTTTCATAAAATGTGCAGGCCTTTTTGTAGGTTTGTCCTTGCTCAAATTTAGTTTTGATTAAAAAAATGTTTCCAGTGCAGCTATGATAGAAGTTCAACAGCAGAAAACTTTTGTGTCTAAATTCAACATTAGGATTTAATGTGATTTACAGTGCCCTTTTCCAACATTTTGCACCAAAAGATAACAAACAAGGAACATACCTCGTAAAGGCAAATCATTTCTTTGATAACACATATTAAACTCAATGCAATAATAACCTCTGCCAAGGAGTTTTGGTTTGTTTGACTGTTTATTACGGAAAACTTCCGGCCTGGTTTTCATGAAACTTGGGGGAAGGGTGAAGCATGATCCGATTATTCTCATCCGAGTGCCCTTCTAGTTAGCTTTTGAGTACAGAATGCTGCCATGATCACATATTTGCTCTAAATTTTATCTACAGTATCCAGGACCCTCTTATCAACCTTGGCTTGAAAGTAACACGTTGACAGCTGCTGTTTTCTGCTCCGACTAGCTGCTGAGCTCCTTCTTCCCTGCGGCAGTGCGGTCGTCCATCCACACCAACCTCGACAACTCTCCCTCTTGGCAAAACAACGGCAGAATAACTTTTTGACTTTCTCGTTTAAACACCAGCATTCATTTGTTGCTCCCGTCCTACACAGCGAGCTCCTCACTTCCCCATCGCTCCGCTCGATCACATCACCGTCTCTGACGTCACCCTCCTCTACTTCCTCTAAAAATCTCCCCCCCCCCTCCATTTCTTTCCCCAAGTACTTGTCTCTAAGGTCAAACGACCTGTGCTTTGCGCTTGATAAGTTTGTTTCACTGCACATGACGCAAGTGGATAACAGCATCGTCCATGCGTCGATCATTTAAATATAAATGAAAGACATAGAGCGGCAGATGGAGCAGACAGAGCAGCAGACAGTTGTTTTTAATGACCTTTCATATCATGCAGGGACATGGCTGTTTACAAACAAACAGAAAGCGGTCAGACTTGTTTACCAATTAAACAGTAGTGACAGATGTGTTTACAATCCACAAACACTGCCAGCCTCTGATGATTTTAATATTCATACCTGGCCTCTCCTGAAAACCTCAGTAATACAGGAGTGGAATGCATTTAGAATTCTTAAAATACATTGAACATATTCGGAGGACTTGGAAAAAGTGATGTGAGCACTTTTGATGTCATCATGTAAACTTCGTCCTGTCCTAAATGCACCCCGAAATGTAATAGGTAAACTCAAAAGCACAATGAGAAGGATGTATAGAGCGTTACAAAAAAGAATCCCGCTCAATTATCACTTAAAACCCACCAGAAGTGTGTGGTGGTGTCTGCAGAAGCCCTGCACTCTGCCTGGAATTTCTCTTTTCTTTTCATTTGTGTTAAGAACGTTTTTGGGTGTCGACCGTTTAAAAAAAAAAATGGAGCGACCGAGTGCCAGATTGTGAGCACGCGTCCAAGAGAGCTCCCGTCGAGGTAGCTCATCTGAGCGCCCCATAAGACTATCAGAATCAGAATCAGAAAACCTTTATTCATCCCACAGCGGGGAAATTTACAGCGCAGCAAAGGGGCAGTGCAGATAAAAGGTTAAGTACAAAATGTAAGTACAAAAAACACAACAACCGTGGTAAGTAAGTGGCAGGTTGACATAATACAGTAAGTGAACATGTGAGAGTAATACTCTAGCAGCCAGTAGTAACAATAATACATAGTAAAAAGAGATATATTGCACATACGTATTGCACATGATTATATTGCACAGTAACAAACAGTAACAAATAGTAACAGGGTGTATTGCACATGAGCGGAGGAACAGTGGTGGTACCGCAGCGGCCAAGGTTCAATTCCGACCCACGGCCCTTTGCTGCATGTGGTCCTCTCTCTCTCCCCCTTTTCTTTCTATCTTCTGTACCATCTAATAAAAATGAAAAAAACAATAGTGAGGTGAAACGCTAAGTGGACAAAGCTCGTTCCAAAACGAGTGAATCTGGGGTTGGCTTTTACTCGCTGGCGAGCACCGTAACCCTCGCTGAGCCGGGGGAAGAGGGGCCGACCCTGAATTTTGTGTTTACAAACCGACAAATATTACTCATTGTGTCTTTAAACAGATAAATATTGCATTTATAAATGATATGTATGTTTTTACACCAATAATCGTCACTGACTTAAGGTAATTTGACTTCTCATAAATATCAAACTTCAACGATCGGGTGGGTCGGGTCGCATATAATATTGCAGGCTGTTCTGTAAGATCTGATTCTTTTTTGGTGCCAAGCAATATATAAGATAAGATAAGATAAGATAAGATAGAACTTTATTTATCCCGAGGGAAGTTGTCGTGCAACAGTTGCAATACACAGTAGGAGACAGTATAAGATTCAAAAGTGTACAAATAGTGCAAAATGTTTAATACAAATATATATATATATATATATATATACATATATATATAGAAACATTTAAAAATAAGATGAGATGAGGTGCAATATTCAACAAGATGAGGTAAGGCGCAGCATTTGGCAAAATAACAACATAAAAATAAAAATGCCAAAACCAAACTAAGTATGAAGTATGAATATTAGCAGAAAAGGCTGGTAACATTATGCTGTTGAACCCACTCGAAACCACGAGGGATTAGGGATATTTCAGTGGCACAGCTCTCTCTAGAGGGATGACTGTGGAATATTTCTACACGACCATTGGCTCCGACTTGTGCATTTGTCCGGATGTATTGCTTTTGTTTTCATCATTCTCTGCAGTGTAGTTCATTACAGGTGTAGCTATAGAAATGATTCATCATTTATTTCATGTTCGCAGCTTTTCTCGGCTGCTGTGGACAGGTCGGCAGGAGGGAGCGGAGAGAAAGGGAGAGAGAGGTGGATGAAACACTGAGAGAGAGAGAGAGAGAGACAAAGAAGTTAGAGAGGTAAGCAGAGAGAGGTAGAGCGTAAATAGACGAAGCACAGAGAAGAGGATAGAGAGAGAAAGTTAGAGAGGCAGACGAGAGGCGAGAGAGAAAGAGTAGAAGAGGTGAAGAAGAAGAGACTATAGTGGAGAGATTACTACCTTGCTTTAACATTTATATTCTCTGCACATCTGTCAGGATGTGTGGTCATGATCCTCAATAAGTAACTGTTACACACATGTATGGAGTATGATGTGAAATCGCCAGACAAACACGTTACATAACTAAATGCATCTGCATGTTTTTCTTACATCCAAACTGTAGTTCAAGTGTAACAGTGCATAGTTGCTACACAGTGTAAACTATACTGCATTAGTTAACATGCGATAACACAAAAGTAACAACTGTCACCAAACTTTTTTTTTAATTAACTTAGTGAATTATTACATATACATATTTAGGTAATCGGGGGGCGAACACAAGTGGCCACAACTTGATGTTAAGTGCCTCACTCTTCCCCCTCAGAGAACACTAAGATATGCAGCGGGCGGCTTCACATGCATTATGAATCCGTGCATTAGGCCTTTGATATTGCCTTCGTGTGCTATCTTCTTGCTATTGAAACTTTCCCACGCTGCCACAGCAGAGAGAACCTCGCCACCGTAGGCTACGTTTTCTTACATCTCAATCAACATCGTCATTTAATGAACTTTGGCCTTCACGTTCCACTCGCTGCCTTTGATTGTTTCTCATTGAACGAAAATAGACATTAATGTCGAATCCTTATAACATCTCACTGATCCAGTGTTAGCAACAACCTGCCTGTATGATAAATGACCTGTATCAATTATAACATTTGTTTTGGTGTTTAGTACAATGGATTTGTGATTTTGCCCACAGATTTGTTTGAAGCTGTTTTAATTAATCTTCAAAATAGCAACTATTTTTTATATATTTTTTATATATTTACAGTATGTACATATAGCTTGGGGGAAAACTATTAAACTTATTATTAAGGTCTAGCCAGACTCGTAAAACATCTACAACCTTTCTCTCACACCTAACAAGAATCTAAAAAGACTTTATTTTTTACCAAATAAAAAGAAAGAAAAAAAAGCACCTGTCAACTAATACAAGCTGAAACTAGAGACATAATAGCAGAATAATAAGAACAAGAACAAAAGCTCCTTTGCGCTGGCAAACTTTTTTCATATCATTGCATCAATAAATGAGCCACATTTCATGGGGAGAAAATAACTAACTAACTAGCACGAACGCACGCACAGTAAGACCTTCTTGACCCCCTCACAGCAACATGATGACAGTATTTATGTGCTAAATGCCGCCTTCTGCAGCTGAACTAAGATTCATTCACAGTACTGCAACTACAGTCGCACCCTCAGGGAGAGTCTGTCTCCCATCCAATGCGGCATTAATCAATATTCCGAATAACCGACTATAACACAAACTCAAGTGACAATATCAAACAGAAAAAGTACATTAAGTATAAAAAGTAAACTATATCTTCAATTTAAATGCAAAACCTCGTTCCTGTGTCTCACGGTGTGCGTTTGCGCGCTGACTAAAGTATGTTTGTCAGTTGGAGTTGTTATTTTTCTCTGCAGCATACGCCTCAATGGGCTGTCTGTCTTTTTGGATGGAGCTGGGCAAGACAAATTGACAGCTTTAAACACACGCACTCAGGCACACACACACACAGATATACAAACATATATATATATATATATATATATATATATATATACACATACATAAGTGTGCACGCTGCCACAACGGCCCAATGTGCACATACAACTCCGAAACCACATGAACACCCACACGCCCACATACACACACACACACACACACACACATACAGGCAGGCATACATTGGCTGATGGACTGAGTGACAGTTTGTTTTCAGGACTTAAATGAACAGAGGGATAGACTTGGTGCTCTGAGGCAAAGGAGAGCAGAGTAAGCAGAAGAATATGAGCCGCAGTCGCCGCTCGAGGGTGGATGGATTCCATATTAGACGACACACACAGTGGCCTTTGTCGCTGCCGTGCAACTGTCTGTCCATGTTGGATTCAATGACCATAACTGACAGAGTTGCTGAGAGAGCAACGGAACAAAGCGAGGATAAAAATACGTAGATTTAGTGGTCACCCACACATCTCTTTGACTTGAATGCTGCAGCAGAAGTGCAACAGCTTTTGCAGGGGATTCGTCTTGAAAGCCTCACTGTAATACAGTACGTAATTGGATCTATTGTTATAAAAAATTCCTTTCTGTCAGACAATTGGTTGTCAGACCCTTCCTGGATCAAAATGTAAAAAGGGGAGAAAAAAAAAAAAAGTAAACGTTTTACAAATTTCCACTCAGCGTGGATCAACAGCGCAGCAGAAAAAAAAGAAAAAAAAGTGACTTTGATCATGGCTCCACTTTCAACAGAATCGGCAACTTACTGAGGCAGAAATGTCTTTAATTAGGATGAGTAAGGTCTGAAGCATTTTTCATTTTGTGAGCAGGAATAACATGACATAATGCGAAAAGAGAGAGAACAGGAAAAGCATAAGAGAGCAGAAGAGCTGACTTCGGAGATTTTCCCTCCCAGTAGTCTAACATTACACAGTAAGAGAGGAGCAGAGAGAGGAGGGAGGAGGGAGGAGGGAGGAAGGAGGGATCCCGTCCCATTCGTCCATTCTGCTTCTTTTCTCCCTTTTGTGACCTTTTTCTCCTCCTCTCCTGTATCATCTAGGGCTAAACAATTAATCGGAAATTTATCGAAACCCTAAAATGGACGAGAGCAATATCCAAATCGCAGGAGGCGCAATATTTGTGAAACCCAAACTATGAGTCAAAATATCATTCTGAATGAAGTATTGTGGTGTTGGAGAGATGTCCCGGCCTACAAATTCCATTCTACGGACTTAAAATCTGTGTTGTACAGATCCTCACAAAAAAAATCACATCATCATCATTTTAATATGTTTTTCAACGAAAATCAGAATAATGATGCAAAAATGATAATTCCCTAATTTATCGTGAATCACATCGCAATTGCAATATCAGTCAAACATAATCGTAATCACTGCCTTTGTCATCCAGCCCTACTTTCCTCCACTTGTTTCTTGTCCTCAGGCTGCACATATCACATACAATACCTCAATGCTTTTCTCTCTCCGCACTCTTCCCATTGCTTCCTTCAGGACTTTCTCCCCCTCTCCCACCCCCCTCCTGTGACCGGATGTCCTCCACTCTCTCGTCCTCTCCCACTTCTCCTTCCTCTGACAGATTTCCATTCCTTTCCCCACTCTTCCAGCCCCCCCCCCCCTCCCCCCCCCCCAGCCCCCCCACCCGCGCTGCTGCTGCTGTCCTCTACCTCGACTGCCCTCCTCCTCTTCTCTATCCTATTGTCCCATCCACCTCCCCTCTCTTCCCCGGTCCCTGTGCTCGTTAAACAATGTCCACATTCACCTGACATCATCTGCAGAGAGCCGCCTATAGAGGTGACAGTGTGTGTGTGTGTGTGTTTGTGTGTGAGAAAGATAAAGTATGTATATACCCATGAATTAAAATATTGCAAGTGTGCATTCATTGCATTGGAGAGGAAATAATAAGAGTGAGAATACGCAGAAGTCCGAGAAAAGTACAAGCAAAGAAAACACCCACATGAGAAAGTATAATGACAACAGGTGAGACTGTACTGAAAGTGAGAGACGAAGACACAGAGAGAGATGGAGAGATGAAGAGACGTGTTATTTTGGGAGTTTTGCAGTCGTCTTTTATCAGTGCAGAACAATTGGTATTCACCAGAGTTAAGCACACAAGCTGTTGCTCTAGAAACAAGCACCAAACCCTCTGTCACACCCAGCCGCCTAACACCCCCAACCACCGCACACAGATTTCCAATTTCCTTTTCTTTCACTCTCCCTAAATCTTTGTCTGCCGTCATTCACACAATAACCTCGCCTCGCCGTCCTCCCATGTTTCCCGACTCTTTCCTTTTCTTTCTCCCAATAATTTGTGTGTACAGATCTTTCTTTCGTCCTTGTCTTTCCCTGCGTCTCTTGCGCTTCCTCTCTGTGGATCCTTTGATGTCAGCTCAAACCTGCTGTCACATACCACCTGTTCAGTTCTTAGCTGGACAGGACCGGATTAAACTAAAGTACGATGGACGGGACTGGGCTAAGCTGGACCGGCCTGAACGAGACAGTGACAGAGGGGCGCTCAGATGGCGCAAAGGTAAATACAGTTCCTCAACTTTGGTGACCCTGGTTATTCCCTGAGGGGGCGAAGGTTTCTATTTAAGTGAACTTTTCTTTGTCATACATAAAAATAAAGAAGGACTACCAAACTTTTTGCTTCATATCTGTATGTGAGCCTTACTTTTCATAAACTATAACCATTAAGTGAATCTTTACTTGTGGCAAACACCTGAAATGGCATATGCTAATGTTGTGTTATTGTCATATAGTCAAATCACGTGGAGTGACTTCAACGTACTCATTTGAAACAGATAATACAATACAATAAGATACATTTTGAAGGACATGCAATGCCACCAGGATTCTGTTTTAAATCAACATACAGTAAGGACATTTTGGGGAAATGTTCTTAAAGAACCCGACTGCAAATCGGCAAAAATGTTCAAGATGAATATATTTGAAAAACCTTTCCTGACAACGTATTTCATTTCCTGTAAATATGGAAAAAAGTCAAAAGTGACACAAGACCGAATGTGTTAATTTTTTCAAATATTTAACCAAAACCAGGATCTTTCTCTAACATTAACCAAATGGTATAGTTAAGTAAACTATAATGCAGCAAGCAACAGCCACCACACTGTACTTTATGTTATCGCTACACACACTCCATAACACACTCTTTTAACCTACATGTCGGTTTAACGCACCACATTGACTTGGCAAGGCACACATTAGCAAAAGTGACTTTAGCTATAAACTCTGTACATTTCTGATGAAAAAGTATATATTGACTGTGAGTTATATTGACTTGAGGTTTTTCTTTAAAACGAATTGTGAAGTTCTTTGGATCTGTATTTTAAGGCGATGCCACAAGGGCTTAGGCATTCGCTTGATTTTCTTTTTCTTTTTTTTGTCTTGAGTTGGCTCTGATCTTTATCATGGTCATTTCAGTTCAATTCAGTCAAACTACTTTCTGTTTTAATCTGTCCTGTCTGACATTGTTCCGCTTTGCTCTTTGTGTTTCTGGTCTTTTCCTCTCTCTCTCTCTCGTCTTTGATCCAAAGCAATAGGTGAGTTGAAAGGTGAGCTCGTTCTTTGACCATGACTGCTCTAAAATCCTGAACAGAAACATGAGCACTGCTACAAATGAAAGGAGAGAGGCCAGAATGAGTGTGAATGTGTGTACGAGTGTGTGTGTGTGTGTGTGTGTGTGTGTGTGTGTGTGTTCTCCCAGGTGACGGAGCATGGACGAGAGAGATACTCGTTTGATCCTGGAACAAAGAGAGAGGGGAGGGCAAAGTAGAGAGCAGCGGAGGGAGACAGTGGGAGGGTTAGGGACAGAGAGACAGGAAGGGAGAGAGAAGTGTGAGAGAGACAGATAGCTGAAGGGTGGAAGAGAGAGAGACAGGCGAGAGAGAGGGTGAGACAGGGGGTTAGGAGGGATCAGGCCTCACGAGAACAGAGCTTTGTTGAAGGGGGTTTGAAGATCACGAGCAGCTTTGTCAAACAGAGTGAGAAGGGAAGGAGAAATGTTGTGCCCAAACACTGCTCAACACACACATTAATAATGACTGTTGCATGAAACGAAGAAAGAAAAAAAATGGTAAAGGGTGGGTTCATGGTTAAAAGACATTTTCTCATTTACCTCACACATATGGATATGTCTGCTTGGATTTTGAGATTTCTTTAATAATATATTTTTTTTTTCTAATAGTAACATATTTTTTTATTTCCTATATTGTGATCTCCTTATGGAACAACCTGCCCCTGCATATTAAACAAAGCCAAACCAAGGCAATTAAAAAATTTAAAAAAGTTAAGGCGGCTCTGTTGTGTTGATGGTTCACTTTGAAGGGAGGGAGTTTGAACCATTGCCAGGGGGACTATTACAGAAGGTTTGTGATGTAATGTGTGTGTTTCCATCATTTATGTATGTTTCCATGCATTCTATTTGTTTTTTCCATCGAGGACTACTTTGGAAAAAGGGTTTTTAGTAATGGTTTTAGGTGCAATCCTCTGGGATTTTTGCGTCATAATACTCTGTTGAGTTTGTTGTGCTTCTAATTAACTATCAACTATTCTAATTAAAATCAAATTAGAGATCTCTGTCTTTGAGATATCTTCCAAAATGTTGTCTTCCACCCCGATACAACGGAGGTAAATGGAATTTTGCGGGTGGTTCCCAAAAATAATGATGAACAACATTTAACAATACAAACAGCTATCTATTTTCAGAAATGTCCCCATTATGCTGCATAATTCATAAACCTCACTGTCAATAGTTGTGACTGGAACTCTTTTTACTGCAGAAATGGAAAACTGTTGAATGTTGCTGCTGTCATTTTAAATGCTGTGAGCAGCACAAATCCATCAATTTCATTCCATTGGCAGTATGTTCATATAAAAGTTTGCAACAACAAATACGTTTTGAGAGAAACCTAATGCCGCCAAAATTACTTTTTTTTTTTTTTTATCAACGAAACAAAGAAACATTTTTAATGAATGTAGTCACAAAATGTTCACTGACAATACATTTAATTTAGTTTCCCTACAATATCTGCGTTTAGCAACTAAAGCATGATTAACATTTGGTTATGTTTAGGGACTTCAAGCACTTGGGTTAATATAAAAGAAAGATTGTGATCTTGGTTAAATATTTAAAAGGCCAACAGTGAATTGAAGGCGTGTTTACTTTATTAATACCCAAAACGACAGTCTTTTCCTTACCCTAACTTAAGTGCTTTTGTTGCATAAACCCAACCACACAGGGCACTTGGGAAGTAAACATGTGGTGTCAAAGCCCTGTGTTTGTGGCCACCGGGTTTCATTTTTTTCTTTTTAAGTTGTGGGTATTTAATATTATCCAGGCTGAAATTATGTTTAATTTATGTCATATTTGGCAAAACAAATTAGTAGTATATAAACATAATGATCAGGACACTGAGGTGAATCCTTTCAGCTCCATTGTTTTGAGTCAGAATTCTTGAGGGAGGCATTTCAAAACTTGTGAAAATAAAATCTGCATTGTTCCAAAGCACCAGCGACACGTGGGAGAATGTCATTTCGGTGAACCAACCCTTTGACAAAGAAAATTGCCATTTCAAGTCTGTATTTAAGGATCACACGACAATAGTTTTCTGCTTTCTGCTTGTTTCATCATCCGTAATGCTGTATGCACAGTGCGGTGAACTCTATTACCTTATATGCAATTGGTCCCAGAAAACAGCCTACTACACGGACATCACGGCATTTTACTGATGTCGGAGAAAAAAAACTGCAAGGGAAATCATTTTACATCCAGTACGGTCATCAAGGCTCCTGATCAGCAGGTACTGTAGTGAAAAGCGTTTCGACGTGCTGAAACGACGAAAAGGAGGCAGACACAGGAGAGGAGGAGGTGGGAGAAGAAGAAAGATTAGAAAACAGAGGTCAAAGCAGTGAACATTTCACAGCACAATTTAATACATTAGTTTCCATGGCGCTGCCGCCTGGCTTGTATAAGCCAACATACAGTATTTAAATGGTTTTGTTATTTATTCTTTCATCTCCACATAAGTAAAAAACCATTGTGTGATGTTTCTAATCCAATTATAATCTCATCTGGTTCTGTTCATATTCTATATGTATCCTGTCCAAGGCCACTGCATACATTATAATATGACTGGATCACCTTCATGCACATATGCACACTATATTATGTACACAGTAAACCAGCCCCCTCAGAGTCTCTCCTTCAACCCCCCATTTTGTTCACCTCCACCAAAGACGTTTGACTGCACCGTTAAACTGCAGTTTATTAAAATGGTTTTTCATGTTGAAAGAAAATCACTCATATATTCCTGTCTGTGAAAATACTGCTGTGGCCTTAAAACACTATTTTATACAGATGCTGTGATTGTAAAGGAATACATTTCACATTATGTCTCAGCACAACAAAGGCATTCTTGCTGGCAGTGAGTTCATGTGCCCTTTGGCAATGGAACAGACCATTGTATTATAAACCTAATTGTAGATCTGTATAATGAAAAATGGCACACGTACTCAGTCGGAGATAAATAACAGTTAAACTGTGAACAGTACTGTTACATGTGAGCGATCACTTCCCCCCTCGTGTCTCACTTCTCCTGACATACTACTGTATTGTAAATGGCTTTCATCAAAAGGTGCCTTAAAATAGCAGGAAAGCGCACTATACTGTACATCTTGTGTGCATATGCCCAGTGGGAATTAAACCGAAGATATAAAACATGTTTTTATAAAAAAAAAAAGAAGCTGAGTTTAACGCAGAGCGACTATCAACCCAACCCCCACATCCCCTTCCACATCTAGCTTTTTATTCTCTTCACAGAGACTTTTATCATGATCCTCCAAACATGTCCAAGAGACATGTGACTCACTCAGAAAAATAGACGTGCTACTGCACAAGTGTAAGATGAGGCACAATCCTAAAAATAGTAAACTATCCCTTTTAAGACAATCAAAATAAATGTATATTAGCACTGAGCTGACAATAGTGCA
The DNA here is from genome assembly GCA_943593645.1 of Bovichtus variegatus. NCBI lineage: Eukaryota > Metazoa > Chordata > Actinopteri > Perciformes > Bovichtidae > Bovichtus > Bovichtus variegatus. The sequence continues at coordinate 6,690,605 of CALSCE010009506.1, forward strand.
TTGAGTCACCAGTAAGAGAAGTACAGCAATAATGCGTCTTGGTCATTTGTTCACAGGCCGATAATAACATTTATTTATGTATCTGACAATGACCTCTAGTAGACATGATTCATAACTGTTGTCTGCCAGGACAGGAAGTATCTTGGTGTTGTTATAGTGCCACAAAACCTTCTAGGGAATAGGTTGTTGTGGATTGATGAGTTAACAAAGTGTGTGACCACTGTGAGATCACTTTTCGCATCGTGTCTCTCACCAACAGTCTACATTGATTTCTGTTAATCGTGGCCGAAACTTAACCAAGTAGTTCTTCTTTTAACCTTGACAACAATCATTCTCGAACAAAAGGTCGTTTTTTTAAAACTCTGTTCACAATCTTTCTTTGATCTTAACCAAGTAGTCATTATGCAACATTTTACCAAACCTTAACTATGGCAGTGGCAGATCAGACAAATCATTTTATTAATTGCCATTTGTATTGTAGGACAGATAGATGCATCAGAAAATGCTCATATGGGTCGTTCTGGAAGGCAATGGCAACTGTTTATCTACTGAACAGCTCTGGCGAAGAACCTTTTAAGAAAGATGTGTGAGTTAAGACGGATTATTTGTGTAAAAAGTGTTTGAGAAGCCGGGAAGGAAAGGAGACAGTTTTGGTCCTTTACTTGTGGCCTCTGTTTTTTCTGCCTCCATCGTTGCACTATATGGTGTTGAATTGAAGCTGGTAGCCATTCTCTCTCCCTCTGTCTCTGTCAGACAAGAGCAGTAGAGAGTGCTGACTATGAGCTGGTAGCATGGTGAGTCAGCCAGCAGCTTTACATTTAACACATGCCAACGCTAGCAGGACTGAAAAGGAACGCAGTGGGGGTGCTTTCTCTCCCTCTGTCTTGGTCTCAGTCTGTGGCTCTCTTCCTGTTTTTCGCTCTTCCTCTTTGGCTATTTCTCTCCTGCTATCACCTCTCTGTCTCCATCCTCTTCTCCCTCTTGCCACCCTTTACCAATTGCTCCCCCCCCCTCTCTATTTTTGCCCTCCCCCTCTCACCTCGTCTCCATCTCCCTCCCTCTTTCTCTCTCTCTGTAGTCTCCCAGTGGTCTTGCTGAGGGGCATATGCTGTTGCAGGGAGAAGGGGATGTCAGCTTGGATTTCAACACTGTCACAACAGGGGCACACACACACACACACACACACACACACA
>CALSCE010009506.1:6696797-6733806 GCA_943593645.1 Bovichtus variegatus
AGAGAAAAGAAAATGATTGCTATGGATGACAACCGATGCAGTGCTTTGGAAACTAGATTGCACCAGAAAACTAACACCAACTAACTGACAAAAAAGTTTTGAGAAAACATCTTTCTTTCTTTTCTTTCCCCCCGTGCTTCCCTTCTTCAGAGTCGTTTCTTGCCAGTTCCTCTGTTTCCCTCTTTCACCTCTTTCTCTCTCAGCTCCTGATATGGTATCAATGACCTTAGCTCAGTACAGCATGGTCACACTGGCCTGACCAGAATCCCATTACTGACACCCTTCATGTGTAACATTACTGCACGGTGTGTGTGTGTGGGTGTGTGTGTATGCCTGTGAACATGCGTGACATTGCCCTTTCCATAGCAACAACAATAATATGGCTGGTGCGTAGCAGGCCGACACAAACTGACACACACACATACACATGTACACAGGCACACATAGCTGAATCCTAAACACATGCCGGCAAGCTTTTAGTGACAACATTCGTACAACACACACACAAAACCACACACACACACACACACACACTGCAGAATTATTCGATTCTTATTATTACAGCTTCCTTCTCCGAAGTTAATAATCCCCTACACACGGTTTTTTGAAAAATGTTGGTCTTGGAACCAAGCTCATTAAAACAGCACTCATGTGGGTACCGACCAGAAAGAAAAAAAAAATCCTCTGAAACAATATATGACTTGACGCTTACTTTAATAGCAGCAAAAAGTTTATATGAAACGTTTATTTTTCATCTCATATCACACATGAGGTTTTAAAGCTCCACCATGGTTTAAATGTTTGAATAACATCATTTTCTGTAGTTAAATACATTTGATGTAGATGAGGAGCATCTGCTCCACTGCCTCTGAGGGCTGCAGTGGGCGGGCTCTGCTATGATTATGTAAATCAATAGCAAATTTGCCAATACAAACCCTCATCCGGGGGGCTCCATTCAGCCACAAGTCAAGGCTGGGAAAATGCAGACTTTCTGATGACCTTAATGATCTAACTTTTCATGGTGTAACAATACCTTACTGTTATTATCTAACCACCACATGTTCGTCAAGAAATCTCACATTATGTTTCATTCAAGAGCAAAGATTGAGGAAATTAAACTGGATAAGCGCAGTTACATTCGGATAATAGGTTTTTCTCCGTGTTCACTAATGAAAGGCAAATTGCAAAGTTGAGAAAATGATCTAACAAGCTAATGTACCAGGAATATGTCTTTCTACATCTTGGGCTGCCATTAGGACCCTAAGAAGGTGAGTACGTATAGACTACAGGACTGATTAGAGTTGACTTTAACGGAAGAACGGCTTTCATTTTATAAGCTGCTGTTGAAATTGCTGCATCAGCCCTATGGTGGCCATATGGTTTGTTTTATAAGGATGGAACTGGCAGCAATGACGTTCTGAGGAGAGTTTAAGTTTAGGGAAGTATATGTACAGTATATATACACTACAGTATGTACTGTATAAGATCTAAACACTTTGGGAATATGATGCATAGTTAAAATAATATATATATTGAGATTTTCTTTCGCCTTAGACAAGGCTTTGGTCAATTGTTGTCCTGAAAAGAGGACAATAAAATTGATAAGTATCCACAAATGCATGGGTTTGGAGGAAAATGACAGTAAATTTATACAAAGACTCTAATTCCTTAATGTGCAGAATACTGCAAAAACACCATAGGTCACACTCAAAGCATCTTATCTGACCATATATTATTTTACAGAATATAGATCCAATATGGTGGCTGTCAAATTCAACAAGGTTGGCTGATTTTTTTGCGAATTATTCTCAATGATTAATGGTCTTATTACTATCGCCGCCCCTCCCTCCTCCTCAGCATGCACACAAGAGAGATACAAGTATATGATTAGAGGGGTGGAAATGAGAGGAAAGAGGAGCTGTGCAGAAAATAGAGTGAGAAAGAAGATGGAAAAGCAGAAAGAAGAGACGGGGGGAGGCTGACTAAACTAACAACATAAAACCGATCTTACAGTGGACGTGGGAATCCTTGCATAGTTATACTGATTAATATCTTTTCTGGTGGTCTCAGTACAGCAGCTCTCTTTATACAGTCACCAAGACGGCACTTTTAATGAAACAGCAAAAAAGAATGAACTGTTGTAGGGAAAATGAAAAATTATGCGTGTCAAGAGTTTGAAAAAAGACAAATTTAGGAGGAGGAAAAAAAAAGGACAAATCTACATAATGCATATTATTGTTGATTTAGCAGTGATAACAACCACTGCATATGCACTGTTTAGCCCCTGTTCTTTTGTTTTAGCAGCTGGGGATAAATAACTCACTACTACAATTGACAACAAGACAAAAATAAATAACTAAACAACAACAACAAACATGTACTCCGAGCGGAGCCTGGCATTCGGATGCTCCACATTCTACAGCGTTTATCTGGAAACTGCAATCATTGATGAACTAGAAATAGAAAAAAAATATGCCTTTTTGCATGTTTGTGTTTGCGTGTGCTTCTGTGTGGGTGTGTATGAGACGACATGCTCTGTTAAACAGCGTGTGCATTCTTACCCGACATGTTGTCGAAACACCTGTACCGTTTGGCAGAGAGCCTCCGCTCCGTTTTCCTCCGACTGGAATGACGTGAACGGTGCAGCCACAGATTTGTTAGAACATGTTTTGTGTTATAGAGGTCAATGCAGTAAAGTTTACTCTCAATCGAGAGAAAAGAAGTGGTTCCTTTTGAATAAAATACCAGCTGTTCCTTCTGTTTGCGGGATGTGATGTGGCATTTTCATGCTTTGCTGGGCACACACTTCCTTGTAATTGGTTTGCTTTCCTCTTAGCAAATGCAATGACCCCTGTTGGAGGTGATTAAGTGTGGGGAGAGATGCTACGATTTGCAAAACAGTTGATCTACATTTTTTTCTGGGATCTGTAAACAATGTCGGATTAGTTCACAATAACAATGAACAAGTGTGAAATTAATTTACAGTCTGAATTGTCTTAACACACGACTACAAGAACACTAAATAGTTCATTATATTCGGAAAATTGTCTGTCCTCATCAACACTCACCGTTTTACGTTCACAACTTGTTTTGTGTCAATTCCTTGTTTGACTAACATCCGTTTCATTTGTAAAGTCGGGTATGATTATGAATAAGGAGAAAATCAAAAGCTTGCTGGGATTCCTTTAACTTTGTGAAAACACGTGCAGAGTGATGGGGAGGAACAGTATTCCTGCAGTACTGAACAGATGCTCAGAGGACAGGCATCAGCAGAGCAGAGAAGCAGACCCACCAGGACAAGAAGAAGTGAAGAACTAGCCTCACTAATGCTCCATTAGAAATCTAAATAATTACACTAACAACACAAAGTGCACAAACAAGCAACTCTCTCTGGTTTACAGCAGCAGTGCACTGAAACAAACTCAAATCCTTTGTTCTCTGAGTCATTTTTCGAGAGGGTTTTTTTACTCTCATATCTGTAAAAAGCTCAATCTTACTACTATAACGACTCTCAAGAAACTCAAGACTCAAGAAAACTGAAACCTCAAAAAAAAAGTTCTCCATCAATTATTTTCTGAATGTATTACTCAGATTTGCAAACTGAATTGGATTGGACAATTGCAGATATATTATGCGCTGGCCGTCTGCAAATTCATCATTCGTCATTTGTTCTATGATGACGCACTCACAGAGGCAGAGGAAAGCTCACGGAGGCCAAAGTCATTGCCTCAAGTACAGTTTCTTTTTTTTGTTTAAGCCGCGGAGCAAATACTGCTGCTTCACGTCACTCCAAGAATACAGTTTGTGTGAGACTTGTATATTAAGGCGATGATTTAAAAGAAGGGTTACAGAGAATAAATCTTATTCCCGAGTGTGCCACTTGCACTCTGGGTCTCCAAGAAATAAAACGTTTATTCAAATGAGCTTCATGCTGTTATTTTATGACAAGAACAGTCGCAGATATATTCTGAGTCCAGTTGCTGTCCAGTTGTAAACCTAGAACATACTGTCAGGCAACAACGCGAGTCCCTCAAAAGAGCTGAAGTACGTCCACAATGACCCCCCCCCCCCCTTTTCTCCATTCTTTCTCTTTCCATGTTACTCTGTTTAGATGTTTCACATTGAGACAAAGGCAAGAGGTAGATAAAATCAAAAGAAAGAAAAACTTAGGAGGAAAATTAAACGAGACACACAAGAAGGAAAACAAGGATGGAAGGGAGGGACAGTGTTAGAAAGGGGAGGAGAGTGGGAGGCAGCGAGGAAGCAATGCGGGGAAGGTTGGAGAGAAAGAGAGATAAAGAAGGAGTGAGGTGAGCTACAGACACAGGAATGCGTCGGGGAAGAGATGGTTGTGACTAGAAAGGTGTGATGCAATGAGCAGGAGGAGTCTCTAATTAGTTTTTTTCAGCTCAAACTTCAATCTTTGACTGTGACCTTAATAAACAGATGATTCACACACACACACACACACACACACACACACACCGTGACGAAAGTGTTACCTCAGCATTTTCCAGCTAAATGTACTCATTAGCCTAGTTGCACATGGCTGCCTGGGAAAACAACAAAGTCAGCTCCAGAAAGCAGAAAGCATTCATCTAAGAGGCTGTCAGAGTGGGAGACAGAGAGCAGAGGTCTCAGCACTACCAGAAACTCATGGCTGCATTATTTTCTCTTAGACCGACTCAGATTGGATGCTATTACATACATTTCCACTAAATGTTTAGTCAAGCAATGTTCAGCTTTTCCTCACAAGCAGTTCCAAATAAGAGTTGTCATAATGTATATTAAAGATCAATTTCAATTAAAACTGCTTCCAGTACTAGCGATGTTTATTTTTCTATTTCAAACTGGTGTCTATGCCACAAAGAAACAAACATTGTTAAGACCAGGACCTAAACCAACTCCAGGCGCTGCTACATGCTATATAGTACACACAGTACATACTATAGATAAAGCTTTTGCAAGAGCCATGTGCACTCCACCATCTCATTTCTCCTATCATTTACCAGTCAAGGAATAATTTAGCTTATTGCGTTGTCATAGAAAAGATAAAACAAGACCTTGTGCAGCTATAGCTTTCCATGTCTAACCTTCCGAGCACATGTTGCTTCAGCCTAGAGGTTGGAAATGCACAAGAATAAGTCAGGGGTTAGGTTTATCATTCAAAACAGAATATCACAGAGCAGTAAACCGAGCCAGCGATCATGTCGGTGTGGGGGGGGGGGGTGCTCCAGTCATAGGACAGTGGCTGTGCCATGGATAACACATTCAGCCCTATATCTATTCATGCATCCATTACATTATACCTGCAAGGCTGGAACCTGTTGTAGCAAACATGGGGGAACGGCAGGTTAAACCCGGGTGGGGCTGGGTAATTAATTGTATTTTCAATTACGTTTTTTGGCTTGCAATCATTATGAAAACATGATAATCGAGATAAAACGATTATTGTGTGGCATTTCTTGTGCTTTAAATCCAGCGCGTCGCTTTCCTTTATAGCGCTGCGCTTTTCCCACACCAATCGTCACCAATCATATCTATGCAACCAATGTGTTTATAATTAAATTGTTTACCAGTGTACACATTTCTACATAGATCCAGCCTCTTAATCTTGCTCTCGCAGAGCACGAGATTGACGCATTTAACTTCAAAATGTTCTTTCGAATTGCATGATTTTCCCAAAGTCAATGAGTGATCGTGTTGAATAACAGTGATCTCGATGTTGACCAAATTAATTGTGATTTCGATTTTTGTCATAATCAAGCAGCCCTACACCCTGGACTGTTTGTCACAGGGCTAGCACACAAACAGACACACAACAGCTCACATCTACAGAACATTTAAAGTCTCAAATCCACCTGACCTGCATGTCTTCAGACTATGGGAGAGAAAACACAGAACAGGAGGAACGTACTAACACATGGGTTACACATGATGCGTGTCAATCTCCAAAGGCAAACTAAAGAGCACAGTATTTTACTGTTCACACTGTTTTCTCTAGTTAGTGAAATACTGGACTGTGTGATACACTCGCCCAAGTCCAAAGGGGCCATTTTCTGTTGCAGTGAAGGCAGGATGACTGATTCAAAGGCTGAGCTCCTGGCAGAATCTGCTGGGCGAGAGGAGTTCATGAGTATTTCAGGCTGCTCTTGTGCATATTCCAGCATCACATAAAGCTTTAGGCCCATGTCTGGATTCATGAAATTAAGAGCAACAAAAGAACAGGGGCACTGTTGGACACACACATATACATGGGAGATAAGGAGAAAGAGAGACGGTGCTTGCTGGGTACTTTGCCTTCTACATTTGTCAAAATGTTTTGGGTTTTCTCAAAGTGACAGTGCAGTAACACAATTCCTTTCCCAACAGTAAATTAGGTCTTCTGAGACTTCTTGTCCTTCAATGCCTGAACTAAAGGCTGAGGTGAGGTGGGAGTGTTTCGTATCCCACTAGTACATCGTTTGGCTTTTCAGAAAGACTAAAAAGGTAAAAACAGCTGGTGGAACACACGCAAGCTCAAAAGTGAGGCAGGATTTACAGTTTGCTCACTCAGCCTCTCAAGTGTGCAGGACACACAACTGACCCAAGCTGGTTCCAGCTCCGGTGATGCTCCCACCTCCACAGTGAAGATAAGACAATGCCCAGCAGACATACATGTACAGCAAACTCTCAATAAACGAGATAATTAAGTATTTCCTGTCTGAAAAGGAGTAGGAAGAAGTGAATACTTATCAAGTCCTAACCATCTTTTCATATTTCATCAATAAACTTAATGTTAAGCATAAATGATAAAATACATGTCTCATACAGTATGGTCATTTTAATACCTAGTATTATTTACTAAATACTAGTAACTACTAGGTATAATAATACAGCTCTAATAATAATCAACTAAAACATTTTTTCCCATGGTACCCATCTTATCTATTGTTCATTTCTATCAACTTAGAGTTGTTATTTAGTCTTTATTAATACTTTATTATTATTCTTATTTAGTCTCAACGTGACTTGATTGAGAAGTATGAAGCATTTCATGGCGGGGTCATTTAACTTTGTGTAGACCGCAGTGAATGCTGGATTACAAAAGTTCCCAAACACATTAAAACTAGATTATAAAAATGACAGTGGGGTTGCTGCTCCAGCCAGAAAAACCTTTTCAGCTTCTGCAACAATTAAGCAGCAGCTAGCTGTTGGTTAGCGGTACGGTATTGTCAAGTCCAAGGTGTATTCAAATTATTGAGGCAGTCAGAGGTTACGGTCATTATTTATATTCACTACCTTCAAAACAAAGGTGTATTTACATATATTACAACTAACAAGCTAAATGCAGGATATGTACGAAATACTTATGACTGCTCTCACTGCACGTTTGCCTCACATACATCTGTGTCTTTAAAATAAGTCACTTTGTTTACATCATAATTGACAAGACAATATAATACTGTGCTGTACTTGGATATAGTTAAATGGATAAACAAGGTCTGTGTAGGGATCAGTTTTACGTCTCAGTGTGATGTCATTTAAAGGTGAATGCTTTTACATCACGAGTGAGAAATATATTCATTGAGATTATGATTGAGAAGTATAGTGTATTAATTGAGACCCAGTGGTGGCGTGATAATTGGGGAGTTCAAGTTATACATATTCATTACTCCATAATGTGCTGTATATATAATCTGTGTGAGCTGAGCTGGAGATGCAAACAAGCTCCCAGTGAAATGTTTTAATTGGCCTGTTCCATTTCCATTTCAATAAGATGTCCCCTCCTCTCCTCTTCTCCTCCCCTCCCCTCATCTCCTCTTTTGTCCCCTCCACTTCTCTCAAACTGTCCTGTCTGATATTTGACATGTTGGCTCACTCTCTTCTTCCTGTTAATGGATCGCTTACTCCGTAATTTGGAGCTGCATGTAAGGAGATAAAGCAGAGTGTATGTGGATGTGCGAGTTTGTGTGCGATTGGATGCAGCAGGACAAGAGTAACACAGGAAGTTAAAAGAGGAGATGGGAAGATGAAAGGAGATACATGAAAGGAGATGGGACCGAGACAGAAAAGTTGAGATTTCGCGAGCACTACAAGTGGAGCTCTGGCAACTGAGATGTGCTTCTGCTCAGAAGCCATTACAGACTGCCACCACCAAAACTGTAATCCAAAGTTATTCAGAATAGGGCCATCTCATCAGCACTTGAATTCAAATATCAAGACAGTTTTGAATTCTGAGTTTTATAACCTCGTTCAGATGTATTTCAGACTAGTTTGACACTAATGTGTGATGCCATAATAAATTGACATAAAACAAATCCTGAAAGTCAAATTCAAAGATGAACTAAATTCTTTTCACGGTTGTTCTTTGGCACAAACCCTGGAAGTCTTTGTGCAGTTAGTTATAGATACATAAAACAAACATGTATAGCGTTCATACTGCCTCATGTATACTATGTGTGCACTTCTGTCTGCCGCCTTTATACATATCAACAAATACCCTTAAAACTTGACAATGCATAATAGAAATGAAACCAAGACAAAAGCATTGTTAATGGAAGTCTTAGTCAGTCAATGGAAGTCACTCTTGGGGTGTGATAACTTTAAAATAAAGAGCAATAAAAAAAAAAGTCAGTTTTCATGAGAGAAAAAAATGATTGGATACTAAAAGCAGCGAGGTGAATTGTCAATACTATTCTCAAGATAACGGCATTGTTGTCTGCAAAAGTATATAAGCACGGAATACATGACAAAATCTACAAATTATTTAATTGCAATGTTTACAAGTCAAAATATTCAGTGCTGGAGTGCTACAGGAACATGGCTGCAATAGCAACAGCACACTCGTGTTTCAGTGAAGTCAGGGAGCACATATGCTTCAACAATCAACCACTTGCCACAACAGAAATGATCTCAGCTTGATCGTTGATATTTAGATGCAGATGAAGAGAATTTAGGCAGGCAAATAGTGCGGATGAGAAATAAAAAGAAAACAGCTTCTTCAATCTCCCTCTAGTTTGTTTCTTTTTTCTCCCCATCCTCTTTTTCTCTCCTCTATCCTTTGCTTCTTTTCTATAATTCCAACAGCCTCCTTCTACTTCCATCTGTCTCTCCCCCCCCCCCCCCATTTCTCCATCTCTCCGGGCCTCCCCCCCCTTGAACCTCCCATTTCTCCCTCCTGCTTTCTCTCCTCCTCTTTTCCTCCCTATTTCACTGGATTCCCCATTTCTCCTACATTTCACCGTCAGCCCTCTTTCTTGTTCCTCCCCTTTCTTCCATCTCAACCCCTCTTCATGCCCCCCCCCCCCCCCCCCCCCCCCCCCTCTCTCTCTCTCTCTCTCTCTCTCTCTCTGTTCGTCTTTGTGTGCCCTGCCATTCTCCGTGCTGCCCCAGGCTCAGACATATGGCGCTCTCCTCTCCGCTATTGTCATCCATTAACACAGTTGTCGGTGGGAATTACAGACACATAGCGCAACACGCAAGGCTGTGCTCTACCTTCTGATTTTGGAGACAGAACAAGGCAGGGAAATCTGTTAGGTGTCTTAAAAGGGCGAGAAAAGAAATGTGATATGCTACATTTCAAACATTACCTTAGACAAGAAATGTCTTGCAAAATGTATGAAAGTTTAACATAATAACACATCATTGTAAAGGCTTGGGAAAGCATTGGAGAAGCCAGCAAGAGTAAGCTAGATTTTTTTAATTATCAATCGAAATGACCCAGCCCAATATTGTCTTTTTCAATGGAAGTTGCTAGCAGCACTAGCTCCAAAAGTCGCTAAATCTAGTGAGAAAGTCTCCAAGTTGGCAACACTGACAGCTCATCCCTTCAGGCCTCCCTCCAAAGCTACCCCCCCAAAATGATCATTATGAACATAGACAAGAAATATGGCTATTGTTAACACTCACAACTGTCAAGTTAGCAGTTTGTGGAAGACGCGTAATAAGTGCAGTGCCAGAGTGCGTGCAGGTAGGCAGCGAGACAGGTGGTCGGCCGTCCAATCATTTGGATTGGCCCCGACTGAAATGATTGGATAGAGTTATTGCAATAGCCAGAGATACCCAATTTGTTTTCAGAATATATCATTTATTGATTGCTGTCGGGATGTAAAGAGTATTTCAACCAACAGAACAAAATATGTTTCTAAAATACATTGCCCACCTTTTTCAGAACAAGCACCACTTAACCAATAAAAAATCCTCACAGACCACCTAACTCCCCAAATATCCATAAACAACAGGCCTGCTTACCACTCCACCAGTATATTACACATTACAGGCTAATATTGAGCTTTATGTGACCTTCTCTACATCGCTCCTTCACACATTAAATCAACAATACAAATACAAATACGGATTCTACAAGCATTTCATTTATATGTCATCTAAACGGTAAATGCTGATAGATTTTACACATCATATGAAACGTAGACAACATTTATTACTGAGTTTATGTCCAAGCGAACAGAGTCGCAACTTACTTATGAAAATTAAGGTTTTTTTCACATCCAAGCTTTTTTCATGAAAATTTAATATTTTGACATTCAAGCTTTTTGGAAGAAAATTAAATATCTTTTTGACTTCGCTTTTTTCAAGAAAAATTTGTTTTTTTTTCATATCCAAGCTTTTTTCATGAAAATTTTGTTTTTTTTTCACATCCAAGCTGTTTTTCATGAAAATTAAGCTGTTTTTTTTACTTAAGGCTTTTTCCATGAAATTAAGTATTTTGACATCCAAGCTTTTACATCAGCGGTTCTCGAACACACACAAAATCACTTGTTGTCGCTGCGGCTGAACCACCTGTAGCTGCTGAATCACTGCATCAGGACGATGCACCTTCACTGTCGCGTCAGATTTTTCATTTAATTTTCTTTTAACTGACCCGGTCTCGATCCATTGATACATCTTGTCAGTTGACGCTCAGATTGACCGCGCAGATCATTTATGACGTAAGATCGTGAAACGAACCCACGTAGCTACGTAGCTACGTACATCTATGCTAAACGTTAAACTCGTGTTAAACTCGGCAGTTCAGTTGGTTATAAGCTGCCCAGTTAGTCAGCCATTTTTAAGGATGTTCAAAAACCAAAATAGAGTTCAGCTTTTCAATACACCTTTTCACACAGGCAGGCAGAGTGAACACAGCTGCAGCTTACACAAACAATCACAGCTTGTTTGATGCAGGTGTGCCAGTTAGAGGAAGCTACAATATTACTGTTTCAACTGACTTCCCTTGGTCCCTTGAGCAAGCAAATTATTAGTATTATTTAATAGTATTAAACAGTTTATGTATATTTTGTGTATGGTTAAACGCGTCTTTAGAGTTTGCCTTTAAAATATGAATGCACCATAAAAACTGTTTGCAGTACGGTATAATAAAACAAAATGTGGGCTTTGTATAAAACATAAAAAAAAAAAAAAACGAGATGTGGCCATTGTGATTAGATGCCATAAAGATAAAACTTTGCATCACTTCTGTCAGCAACAGACTTGATTACTGCAAGTTTGATTAGACTGGATGGAAAATCACAGCACACGCGCACACACAGACACACACTTCTCAAAAGTTCTAATTAAAGTGGTTGTGATGACAGAGCTGTGTGTGATGTACAGTATTACACAGCAGTCACTATCACATCCACAATGATGTGTGTGTGTGTGTGTGTGTGTGTGTGTGTGTGTGTGTGTGTGTGTGGCACGGACAAAGAGAAAGAAGGAGAGAGAGAGAGATAAACGCTCTATAATAATCAGTCCATAGGAAATGGAAGAGTAGAGAGCTGCGACAGCTTGTCCGCCAGCTAAATGTCAGTTACACAAACACACCTATGCGCGCAGACGCACGCACACGCACACCACTGCTAATCAAACCTTACAGTTGTTACATTTGATTCGATGTCCAAGTGCCATTTAAAGACATTTTTACTTTATTGTGCATTAATATGGAGCATCTGAATGAGAAACAGATTTTTAATAACAACGTGACAGCTTATCTCTAATTTGCAACATGAGGAAAGATTGGCTGCAGTTGCAGCAGCAGCAGTGATGCAGGGTAAATGCCACTTTGTATGACAGGTAGAGTGAGAGGTAGACGGACTGACAGACAGTCAGGTATGGTGGCAGACAGACAGGCATGCAGACAGAGAGACACAGCCTGAGGTGGTGTGTTTGCATCTCTCCTTCATCGTCTGCAGGTTTTGATTCTGTTTGAAGTTCTCCTTCTTCCTGTGATGGGTTTTGTTAAGTCTTGTCAGATTGTTCTCTCGAGTTGTCAGGACAAGACGTCTTTAATCTTCCTTATCCACTGTATCGGCAAAGAAAAGACAAATACAGCTCTTTTCCTTTTTTCGCTCATAATAAAATGAAACCCACGAGCTATGTCCATATTCTGGTAATTCAAGGCTTACTTTGATATCATAGTTGTTAGAGCACATGTTAAATAAATTGACATTTCAGATCTTTAATAGAGTGAGGCTGTGAGCAGACCAGAGGTATGTGGAGGAGCAGATTTAATAATTAAAATGTTGTCTTTACATTATGCTGCAAACCTCTCACTCTCATACAACTGGGGGTGAAATGACAGTTTTGGGAAGGTTTTTCAAAAATGAATATATTCCACAGTTTTAGGGGTTGGGTATCATTTGCATTTTAACAATTCTGGTTCCAATTCCGGTTCTGCTTATCGATTTCTGTTATTAACTGTTCTTCATTTCGATTCTTTGGTGGGTTCAGAACAGGTCACTTGCTTACGACTGGGCTGAGAATGATGACTGGTGTTACGAGCAGCGGGGCCGCTGTGTGGCGAAAGTGAGAGAGGGAGCGAGAGAGAGAGAGAGACGCAGAAGTAATATATTCTCCTTTAGATTGTAGAGCTAATGTAATGAGCATTTACAGTGTTCCGAAAGATATTTCCCAGAACATATTATAATATATTACATTATATATTTCCTATGCAATATGTTGATGTCTGTGAAGAGAAATTAGTTATAGAAATAGGTGAGTTTCTTTGTTCTACATAAATGAGTATTTGCAAGAGATGATCATCAACACAAGACACAACCTATTTAAGTGTTAGCATGTGTTTTAATGGCATGCTACAGTATATATACGTACAGGTGCAGGTGTGTATTCCTGCTCTGAGCCATTTGGGGGATAAATCTTTCTGTCAGTATGAAGCATTAAACATGCAATGTTTCTGGTTGTCTATCTCTCACAGGCAGCTAATCTGCCACCTACTGTAACACAGCCCAAAATGAAGTGTACAAAGAAGAGAGGTGAGGGGAATGCAACAGAGCAAACAAAACAGCAGAGGAGTCAACTGGACCGAACACAGCAGAAAGCTGCACAAATGCAGAGCAGAGGGAAGCGTCATTGAACGTCCTAATCTTCAGTGACTTTGTAGGAAAGATCTGGAATCCTTGACCGTTAAAGTTAATCTCATCATAATACGGGTCTATTTTCCAGCTCACAGTTTGCTGACAGAGGAAATCATCATGCTGGGGAGAAACCAAGCGTTCACACTTCAAATTACCAGTGACCCCAATGCGCACACACACGAACACGCCCGCACGCCCGCACACGCACAATTGCAAATACAAGAGCACAATCACAACACACACACTAACATAGAGAGTAAATGAACAGATATACAAAGAGCACATGCTGACACACACACACACGTGTGGGAAAAAACACAAAAAATTCTGATTTGACAACGTGCAGGGAGGTCAGGAACATCTTTCATCAAATTGCTAGCGAGTATGGGTGAGGGGGACTCTTATCTTATTTTACTTGTGTTAAGTATTATTGTGTGATTTGTTGAAAAATCACACAAAGTTATTTTGTGCACAGTGTATTTTTGAAATTGGCAAGCTTGTGAGAAATAAAAAGGCAGCTAGCCTAAGCTTACCAATGTTATTTATGAAACAGGCAGCATTTTTATTTTACTTCATGACTTAAATTGTTATTTGAAATACTAAAAACGTTCATCAATTTTGAATCGGGAATCGCTTTTGAATGGAATCACGACTCCAAGGAACAGAATTCAATCGAATCGTGAGATACCGAAAGTTATTCACATCCTCATATATCTTTACTTTCTTTTAATTAATCTTTTAATTACAAGACGAATCCAGACATATTCAGCATATTATTAGCTCATTATGCTTTTACTGATATGTTCTCCCCATTATTCACCTTAAGATTTTGCAAAATTACAAAATCTAAACGTTACCATTACCATTTATTCTTATAAACATAGTAGGAGTTGACATGCTGGTAAATATCTCAGCCTTTGACTGGATGATCTGTACTTGTCTCCATTATTCCTATTAACCAGACTCACAGTTAGTAGAGGACCTCATTGCAGATGAGGAGCCTATAGTGTCTATAGGCTCCTCATCTGCAATGAGGTCACACCTGCTTTCTGTTTTGTCCATGCAGCTTGAACAAAATGTGAACAGGGGCCACTGTGAAAGACACTGTGCAGAGGGAATGTGGCCGAGGCAAATGCAGGGAAAAGCAGAGGAGTGCTCTAAAAGTCACTTACAATTTGGAGAGCTACTTAGTCAAGGTCATTATCGTACTGAGTCTGTGCCTGTGTGTGTGTGTTCCTGTATATGTGCATATATACAGTATGTGTGTCTGTCTAGCGAATACAATAATGCAGCCATTTTCAGCTATACCACAGTGGAGTAAAACCATTAAATGTCTGACAGAAGTGCCGACTGTAGATTAGAGTGGCTCTAAATCTGAGCCAGGCATTATGAAGCCACTGTGCTCCCCAAAACTCTGTGTCATTTTCAGCACCCATTAAATTGCATACAACAAGCAACATGTTGTGTAACTTACTGCAGACAACATTTGCTAATAGAAAAATACATGGTGTCAATCCATGGGGATGACAACTGTGTGGTGGTCTGGTGCCCGTCAGAAGGTGACAGGGTGGATTTTGTTGTTTAGGTGTCCTTCAGCTGACCTACAATGAGGAACTGATACCATATACTATAAAATGCACGCAAAAATGATAAATTGCATAGTTTTGTCAACCTGTGGGTCGTTTCACAAAGACGATTTGTGAGCACTGCTTTCATGCAAATTGCGAATGTTGGCAGCATCACGTCTCACACGTTATTTTCACTCGCACATTTGAGGTAACTCTGCGAGGCCTACAGGTCTCTCACATGCTCATACATTGGTTACACATTTCTGTTTTGATTTGTGACATGTGTCTAGAGGAAACTGAAAATCGCAGCCTGCATATTCACACTTATTGGCCTATTTTCAGTTATGCCTTCAAACTTCTTGACAAACACACGAAAAGCAACAAGTGTCAGACAGTCTTTCTCCTCCACTTCAACACTTCAGAGCACAAGATGGTCGCCACTTCAAACGTATTAGTCAACCAACACCATTATAGGCACATGTTTAATACGATAGAAGACAAAGCTACAGAACTAAAGCTACACAAACTAAAATATGTGCATAATATCCTTATTATCGGCATTAAAAAGGCAACATTTTATTAATCTTTTTCTAGACCCCATTTCAAAAGCATTTCTCTTGGTATGGGGATTTTATATCACAGTATATATGAAAGAGCAAAAAATTAAGCCTCCGAGGAAAAAATGGTATATCAAACATTACCTCCAAATAAAGTGGAGAAGCACGTGGTATTTTAATCATGTACTTGAAATAAAGAATATGATTTATTATAATAACTACTAGAATTGTCTTGATTTAGAAAACACCCTATAAGGCTTCCCAAGCATCACTCCCACTGAAAATGTGTCGACTATGTAATATCCCGTCATGAACTGTGACTATGTATGATAAACACACTCATGCAATCATTTGCAACACAACAGAAGCTCCAGTTAATGTGTTTCTGCATAGCTCTACAGCATGATTAAATAATAACTCAAGTGTTACAAAACCACTTGAGACGGGTATTCCTTACAGCCTGAATAAGTACAGGAGTTGCTGCGTGCTAATAGTTCAGCTGCACAGTCTATACATCCCGCCTGGCGATCTTCTGTTGGCGATCAAATGTTTGGGAGATGATTGATCTCAAGTTCACTCCAACAGCTAAGCCGGGAGGAGGAGGAGGAGGAGGAGAGAGAGAGAGAAAAAATGAGGAAAGAGAGCAAGACAAAAGATTGAGCATAAAGAGAGTGAGAATGCAGTTGGGGAAGAGAAAAAGAAAGATAAGCAGCATGTGTGAGCCTCTAACCACCAGCTGACACTCTTCATCTGTTGTGTTGTGTCTGCACGCCTGTTTCACCATCGGAGCACTGTGGGTTTGTCTGAATACATCAAAACAGCCAGAGAAACAGAGAGCGAGAGAAAGACAGACGGAGAAAGAAATAGCGTTTTCTTAGAGAGACTCCGGCATCAGCTTTCTGTCTCGCTTTCTCTTTCTTTCATTTCTCTCTGTGTAATATCATTTCCCTACTCTGTCCTGCTTTTATCCCCCTGCCCCCCCCCCCCCCCCCCCCGTCCCCCTCCCTCTTTTCCTCTCTGTCTCTCTCTCAGCGTCTCCCCTCAGAAGCAGAGTTGGGAGTTGGGAGCAAAAGGCAGGAGACAGACAAGATAAAAGCTGTTTCCTGATTTTTCAGCTCTCAGCTTCTCTGCTGTCAGGCAAGAAGACAGCTAGTCAAGACAGAGAATTTCCTGCTAGATCTATCCCTGCACAGCTGCTGTCGCTAACAGGCAGACAGGCAGGGAGAAAAGAGGTGGAGAAAGACAGACGGAAGGACAGATGCAGAGGCAGAAAGACACTTAAGACGATATGTAGACGAGTAGAAAAAGAGGCAGACAGAAGATGATCCTGCAGATCTTCACTCTGACCCCTTTGGTAAAATGCAGGTAAGTCTGTGTTTCATGTGTAAAGAGAAAAAACTCACATATTACAACATATGTTGGGTGGAAAATTCCTTTTAAACTGTTGCCAGTGTCACTAACGATGTCCCCGAAGTGATGAGGGATCTGGAAACGTGCATGTTTAAAAATACTACTAATATACACACACACACACACACACACACACACACTTACTGGACACCATCGTGGCAGCTAACAGTAAGACGGTAATGCTTCCTGTAAGTGATGAAGAGAGTCTGTCTTTGCGTCTTCCTGTGTCTGTGATCGCTGATGGTATACTGTATATACACACACACACACACACACACACACACACAAACATTTCTACCCTGACACTATCTTTTGAAGCACTGGCCTCAAGCTTGTTGTCTTGCAATTTGTTTGTTTTATCTGCAGGGAAAGAGTCTCCAATTCTCCAAGCAGATATACTGTACGGTAAATGAACTGGAAGCATGAAATGTTCACAAGCACAAAGAGCAGACTGGTGGTCTAAGGAAGGTCTGGATGTAATGCCTCACATTTACCTTTAATACCAGCAATTATCACCTGTAACAGAGTGAGTAGTGCTTCTATTTCCTGCGACTTTCCCATTAACAAAATCTCTTGCTTTATGGAAATCTTTTTTTTTAAACTGCATTCAGGTTAAGCAAACTGACTTACCTTATTTTGGTCCTGCATATCATGACATCATATGTCATCATATGATATCATATCAATCCATGCCCTCTATCAAGCTGTGCTGACATTTCGTTCCTGTATGTGTGGTCACAGAGGCAACATTGAAGGAGCCATATGTTTTCTTTTAAAGATTTTTGATATTGCAACGATCTGTTCTCTACAGAGCCCCAGAAGGGACATGGAGGGACAAAGAAATCTACAGTACAGTAGTTTGGAAAAAAGGGAGTATGGCGCACTGAATTTGATGAATTTACAGACCACACATGAGAAACACAAAGAATTAGCTCCGCCTCACTCCCTGCCGCCAGTGACTACTTCGCCGGATGAGAGCGCTAAAAATGGCGGCGCGTGCGGACGCAGCGGCCCCTCGCTTTTTATCTATTTATTGTTGTGTATATATATGTGTCTATACATGTGTATGAGTGTCAATATATATATATATATATATATATAGTGGGTGTTCAGATGTGTATGTATGTATACATATATGTATATATTCATATATTTATATATTTATAAAGAAAATGTATTGCTGGGACTATGAGAAACGGCATTTCGATCTCCTTGTCTGTGTCACACACAGAGGAATTGACAATAAAGTTGACTTGAAGTGGTCTCCAGAAAGGACGCCCGTTCTCCTCCCACCGAAGTAGACAGCAAGGTGCGCTAGCTAACATATTATTGTCTCATTTGTCTTGTCTATATACATTTGAGGCTAATCTAAAAAATGTAAAACCTATGAACCTCTTCCCCGGGTGTGTGCGCTCCATTGTTGTGGTTGTTTTCATGGTGTCGAAATGAGCGGGAACTACAATGACCTATTATATACATTTTTTTACATTGACCTAAATGAAAACATTTTGCGAGATCTCACCAAAGTACATCTTTTTTTCAACCCTTACAATTATTTTTGTTCTCCCTCCATGTCCCTTCCAGGGCTTCATCGTTTTTTTAGTTTTTGTTTTAGAGCTGTAACAAACTTTAGATCTACTGTAAATGCAAATGTAACAGTTCCTGAAGTTTCTTCACAATGAACTTTCCTCCAGTGAGGCATTAAAAGGCTTTTGTTGATAAGCAGGTGCAGGAAGTGTTGACTTAGCCACAGGTTAACCACAGCTTGTTCCAAGAAACGTGTCTATGTGCTGAAATCTTCCAGCACCTTTCTTGTTAGCCCATCTGTTTTAAAATATTGCACCAGATGAAATGATGAAAACATACAGCTACAACTGAATCAGAGGTGGAGACAACAGATACATTGTATTTTGGACTGGCAGAGTGCAGTTATGCAGCCTAATGAAAATTCAACACGTGTTCTACATTTATTGCATTTTACAACGCATCTTTTGGGGCTTCTCTCTCAGTGCTTCCCTTATGAGAGTACGTATTTTAGCACTGCCACTCTGCTTGATGAGTACAACAAGTACACCAGAGTACACATTGTGCATACTCCCTCTGTCACACAGACAAACACACTCTCGCTCACAAACACCCAGTCTCACGCTTTTGGCTGCAGATGCCAAAATCGCTGCAGTCACGCTGCTCAGGTCAATGTTACATGTTTCACTTTAAATGATTAATAACCATTTCTCATTCTGGTCGTGTGTAGTGTGACACTGATGGTGTTCCGAAAGCACTGCCAAAAAAAGACAAGCTTACTAAGTGATTTATCTTGTATTCTCAGCCATCAAGCTTGTGTTGAGACATTTCACATTACAACACTGCACACGCCATTATCCTGACACATTTCTGCACATCTTCTCCCAGATAATAATGTAAAAAGGGGTTCATGCCACCTCGAATGATGCCAAATAGTCAAACCAACCAGTGAGAGATGTGTGTGCACGCCAGCTGTGGTGACAAAAGTCAGTCTTACATGGTGAGATTACCAGCTGAGCCTGATGGCCAGCGTTACTCAAGCATTAACCTTTCACATTTTTCCATGTCGGTCAACAGTCTGGCCCATCTCTACAACTGCAGCTGCATGAACACAATTATGGCGTTTCATACACAGAGGCGAGTTATTCTGCCAACGCCGCAGACATCACACACTGGTTAGGACCAAGAAAAGTCTTCCCTCAACTTGCCTTATCCTTAACTTCCTATCAGACAGGACGGCCAGACGTATCCCGCGAGAGTACAACTTTCCTTTCTTTTTGTGATATAATTCACTTGACACCAGTGGATTCTTTTTCTGACACTGTCTGAGCTACAGAAACATACAGGAAGAGCACTGTCCCTTCAGACACTGCTGCTCTCTCTCAATGGAGCCGATATCATTCTCTCTCGTTCTTTTTTCCCCACATCAACATCATTTTTGTCATCCCCTCTCTTGTGTCTGTATTTTATATTGTGATCCTCTGACTGCGGACTGTCCCTCTCTGTTCCTCTACTCTCTGCCTGCGGGAAGTAGGCCCTTGTTTTTTTTTTTGTGAGATGTGTGTGTGTGTGTGTGTGCGCGCGTGTGTGCGTGTGTGTGTGTGTGTGTGTATGTACCCCCTCCAACACCATAGGGGCTTGTATACGAGTCTGGCCCTCTCTGCCTGCCATTGTAATGCCAGCTTTGTGCCTTTGAGCAGCTCTGTGCTTATGCCCACGAATGTGTCTGTGTATAATACGTGCATGTCTGAGTGTGCATGAGCATGTGTGCCATATGTGCCTTTTACATACCGTATGTGTGTGCGTGCTTATTGTGTTTTATCGGAGTGTGTGTGCAACTCCTTTCTGCCAAGACCAGGCTCCTCTCTGTGTCTGTCCATTGTGTCCAGTGTTGTGTTCAGTGGCTCTAGGCATTTGGCCGCTATAGAGGACAATGCAGAACGGACAATAGTCGGACAATAGATGGTATACTCTGTGGAGCTGCGGGATGAGGCACCTACCATGTACTTACAGCACCAGGAGTTTGAGTGCACATCAGAAACCATGTCTCCAAACCGTCCTACCATTGTCTATTATGTACAAGATGTAATGTCCTAATCACGGCATGTAATAATACCTAATTAATTATGTGGTATAGTGCGGCATTTAAAAAGCATCAGGTCCAAATTTGACTGGCAGCCAAGGCTGTAAGATGTGTGCGTGCGTGTGTGCCATCTAGCCATCATGCTTTACACCCCCACCCCCCTCCTCCTGAAATGACCTCCTTCGTCCGGCCGAAGCCAACTGGCAGCTTGACATCCTGTATCTAAAATCTATTAGTCATTCCTTCTCCGTCGCTCCATCCATCTCTCTGTCTCAATAAGCCATCAGTGGTTTTGGTTCCGATCCAAATCAATCCTGTTCTGACACTGACCCAAATCATTCATCTTTCCCCGCTGTCTCTCTCTATCTTTCTGCTTCTCTAACAGTAGGAGTGTGTAGCCAGCTGCCAGCTAGCATCAGTCATGTTGTCAAGGTCTGGCTCTGGGGCTGCCGTTGGCTTTGAGGGCAAGTTCTGCCACGAGTTTCTCTTCGAGCCCGCCCCTAAACAGCCTTGATGCACTGACGGCATTTAGTGGTGTTGGCCTGGATGGCTCGGGAGCATAAATTTAGGCTGTGCAAGCACAACCTGAGGACTGTTTTAATATGTATGGACTACTTCTTTGATGGAAATTAAATCCAGGTAGTTCAAATGAAAACGTTTATGTGAAGACAATAATGTCTTCTTACATGTTTCCCTTTAAATATTCTGTTTTATTGGGACAAATTTTTTCAGATTGAAGAAACTTTAAGAGCAATTTAACAGCGGCTGAGTAAATTACCTTTGATATGGTCTAGTATACTCAGGGAATTTGTTGTTTTTTATGTTGTTTAATTTAATAGGTTCTGTTTTAAGGCTGTGTTATCATATCATGTACTGTTAGTTATATTATGAAGGTGGGAACTCTTATTTTGAAGGCGAAATGCGGATAGGTGGCGTAAATGTACAGTTAAACGGCAAAAGAGTGTTTTGTCTTCCAAACAAAGCAAAATGCCATATTTTATGTTTGTTTAGCACCTGGCTGATAAGGGCGGTGTACAGAGACCTGATGTTTTTTACACATACAAATCACAGGATCAAGTTCTTTCTAAATGAAATGTTTATTGAACTAATAACTACACAACTAAACTATTAAAACAGAAAGGTAAATGATTAATAAATGATGAATAAATGAATGAAAGCGGAGCACGTGTGACCAGGTAGAGTCAGTGACTGATATCTTTGTTAGAGGTTTACTCAAAAAACTGAATTTTAATAGATTAAACAGTTGAGCGTTTAAGAAGCACCAGGGAAGATTGTGAAGCAATTCAAATATTAATTTCTGATTTTAGGGACATCTTTGTTTCGGTCTTAACCTAATCAACGCTTATTTAATTCCTAATTCCCTCATTAGTTATAGCATCAAGCATCTAAATCATTAAGCTAACGTCAACTGCTGAAAACGCATTAAGATGTGTTGTGTCACCTGCCGGTTCTGATGGACAGATGAGGAGTTGCGTTGGCAGGAGTGGCAATAGGTTCTGTTTGGACCTCGCCATTTTGGACGCCGTCGGTTCTTCATCCCTCGCTCTTTCTCAGCATGTCGCTGGGTCATCTCTCCCCCCTTTTGGCTGGAGGTCGTGGTGGCAGCCTTATCAGGCCTCATTCGATTCAGAGTGTCTTTTCTCAAAGTCTCTTTTTCATTGCTGATTCAGTCTTCAGCAGCTTTTTTCAGGGGGATTCAGCATGGCTGCGGGAGGCCTCCCACGACGCAGGGATGCAACAATTGCGGTCCTTGCGTGTGGTTCTTCGGAACCAGACGGAAGCAGCAGAAGGAATCAGTGGAAGAGCAGCAGAACAAGAGTGTGATCTGTGGCCTGCTTGTAGTCTCACAGACTTCTGTCCTGGGGTCCACTGTCACTGGTGTGAAGAGCTGACCACTCCCGTTTGTAAACACATTTGATTTGATTATTTTGTTCTTTTCATAGGATTAGAGTTGATATTGCTTACTTCACACACTTAATTCTTTCATAATTAAAGGTTTGGCTGCAGAACACTTGATATCAACCACTGAATAAAACCTGATCAATTGAATTAAAAATGAATTAAACAAAGATGCCAACATTTGTTCCTATGGCAAACACTTATACATATATGCATATATACAATACCTATATATATATATATATATATATATATGCACATATGTAAACTTTATGCAAAGGAAATGAGTGAAATAACATAAAATCAATGCAAGTCAGTATGGATGAGCTTCAGGGGTTGTATTCTATCAGAGCGTGTGAAGTGTTAAGTTAAAAGTTGTTAATTCACAACTGAAAATTGTGTTTTTGTTGAACTCCTGTGTTTTAACTTCTCACCTTGCTGCAGCGATGTAGAAGTGTACTCCAGGGGGTGTCGGTAGTGATCATGACATCATTGGTTCTTACAGGTATAACACTCATTTGTCATTAATTGTGGCACTTTTCTATTTGCAGTTCTCCTGCATTTCAGTCCATTGTGACTGAAGTGGTTGGTTAAGCTTCCTCACTAGCGAAAACATTATTTTTTGCTGATGTGGTCAGTATGGTAATGCACAGCGAGCAGCTGTTTCAGGTTCATAAAAGGCACCGACAGTGATATCTCACTGAAAGGGCTGAGCCTCGTCTTGTTGTCTGCTTTGTATATTATTTTGATACATTTGTGGTTTTTGAACTCAATGTTGAATCACACACCTCCATTGCCTTGACCTCTGCATATGTGTCTGGCAAAACAGCTGTCAAACTCTTCAGATTCAGTGCCAGAGAAAACAGCTTCTTCTTCAACTTCTGAGGAGAGTGATTAGCTAAGTACCTAAACTAACATCATGTTCTCCACCACAAAGATCTGAGTCACATGCAGTTAAATTTAGATTGTGAGTGTAAAAGCATCTGCCTTGTGTAGTTTGTATGTGGTTAATTCCTGTCTTTGCTGTAGTTAATCTTATCCTTCTTTCCCTCTCATGCAGCAAATGTCATTTACCTGCTGTTCACTCTCCAGGGACTAAAGACTAAAAATTAAGAAAAGATTCACTCCCCCACACTCATGTTGTCTTTCACTTCCTCTGTTTCCACCTCCATCCTTTTCTGTTTCTCTGAGATCAAATATAATTTATCCTCCCAAAATGACAAGCAGTTTACAGCTCTATTGTAGGCCTTCAAGATTAGAAAATGTAAAACTATTCTGCTTTTTTAGATGTATTTTCCACCAAAGCCCACAGAGTCTCCTCCAGATTTAATTGGCCCTATAAATAAACCGTTCTGCTGCAAAAGTCGTTTAGAGTGAGAGAAATAGAGGGGAACACACATTCAGAGACAGAACGATGGTGAGATGCAGAGATAGAAAGACAGACAGAAGACAGACAAAGAGTGAGGGTGTGAATTACCACAGTAGATGAATGTAAGTCTTGCCTGAGCAGTATTCAGACAACTGACTTAGGATGCAGACAGATAGTGATGGCTTCATCAGAGCAGCTGAGGGGAGGAGGGGTGTGTACGATGAGAAAAAGAGGATCTGTGTGTGTTTCACAAGGAGAAGGAGGTGACAGAGAAAAACAGATGCAGAGTGAGGAAAAGACCAACTTGCCGAAAAACCGAAGAAGCCAGATGGGGAAGTCGCAATATGATGCTTTATGATCATTTTTGACACCTGTAACTTGTAGAAAATATTCTCTTATATACACTATACGGCCAACAGTATGTGGACTCTACTGGCTGCTTCGAGGTTTTTTTTTTAACTCCCTGTTCACACATACGGACTCGCATCTGTTTTCTACTCCTACTCAACTGGGTAAAAGATTTTCGGAGATCGGTCTCTTGCCAAAGAACACTTCGACGTGCGGACAGGTAGAGCTGGGGAGTGAGCCACTTCAAACTAAATGGAAGTAAAACTCATAGCTGCAGTCAACTGCTCCTCCATTCAATGTGATATAACTTCAACAGGCTACCGGGAAATTAAAATAACAAAAGCGATGCCAGTACAGTGGCAACCGGAACAAATACTGTCTGGTCAGAGATAAGTATGTAAACACACTTTTTTATGGGAGGCAAAAGAGAGCCTGCTACTTTGAGTCTGTATGTGTTAATAGAGCCTTATTAGTTGCAAATGCGAAGCTAAATCTAAATGCTCCAGCATATAATGATATTTTAAAGGTTCTATATGCGCCATTCAAAACATTAATATAACAGTAACAACAACAACAACAACAACAATAAGTCCCGCTGAGTCCAGCCCGCTGAGCCCAGACAGCTGAGGCAGCGAGAACCGTAGCTGCTCCAGCTGAGCAGAGCTCTCCCTCCGCTCCCCCGCTGCGTCCTGCCGCCACTAGGTAATCGATTGCGGATCGCGTCATTCTCTCGGACAGTAAAAATGGGTTGCCAAATATATACTCGGGCGGCCGGTAATATACCTCAGGGGCCCGCACAACTTAAGTTTTTGTTTTGGAAACACTGCGGTTTCTTTCAACTTTTGTAGGCTTCGTTTAGGATGCTTTTGAGATTTTACCACATTAATTGTCATGCACCTGCAACAAACTGGGAATCTCAGGTACAAAGCCATCTGTACTCAAATGACTCATTAGGTTGAATACCAATTAGTGGTATGTGAGAGTTTAAATAGACGTTTGTAAGTCAGCTTTCTTTATGTGCGAGCTTTCAACATCAGCATATGGCAATTTAAAAAAAATAATGCCACATACTCGCTGCCTGAACTGCTGGTGCATCAGTCACATAAATGGGGTGATGGTGCACAAAGAGGAGAAGCCCAAAGAAATCAAGAAGACATATGCCAAATAAATACCAGAAACGTTATTGGCAAAGAGGAACCGTGGTTACAACCGTTGTGGTCACAAGTTAAAATGTGTGTATACATGAAAACATCAGTGTTTATGTGTGTAAGACATTTGTATATTTACATGTTTATGTTTAGAAAAAAAAAGCTGAGAGAGAGAGAGAGAGAGAGAGAGAGCGAGAGAGAGCGAGAGCGAGCATGACTGTGAGATTTGTGTGTTTGTGTATGAGACAGAAACAGAGTGTAATCATTGCCGTGCAGGGTGTTGACTCTACAGGGATGTGCAGAAACATGCCGTCTAATTAACAGTGTCCTCTCCGTGGCGAGGCTGGTTCCCACAGCCCCAACAGCCATGATTAAAAGAGATGCTCTCAAAGGACGGGAAGCTCTTCCAATTCACTCCAGATACTTCCTGGATGTCGTCCACACACAACCAACCATCTCATCTTGACCAGAACGGGCGCTCTTTTAACTCTCCGTCTCACTCTGCGACTGGGTCCTTCTCAAGCACGCACACACTTTTCTCCTGCTTTCTCTGTCTGGCTCCCTTCATCTGTGTGGCGCTTTTTTCTCTCTGCTCTTCTTTTCCCCACAAATACTCGTTTTCACTTCCCTCCCTTCTCGCTTCTCTCACCCTTGCTGTCTGCCAAGGCTTCACATCAAAGCCGATGATTGGTTTCTTACTGTTCAGTAGGCAGTATTTTATCCCGCTTTGTGTGAAGAGACCAAAATAATCAGCATGAATATGGAAAAACTTGCTTCTATGGTAATATCCAGCACAGTAATATCCATATCAGTCAAACTAACTTGGCTTAATTTGACTTACATACAAACGGATGGCAACACTTTACTCCAAAGTCCCCTTGGCTTAGACTCACATTGTAAACACAGACTTTGACTTATGTGTATAAATATAGCAACTTGTCAAGGTTGTTGGCTCAGTGCTGAAACTGACTCATGTACAGAAAGCAACAATTGACTTCATTTCTGTTGTTTTCTTGGCACCATCTCCCTTCTGATGTAGAGTCTCTTCACCTTGGTTTGACTCCTCAGCACACGACCACTACTCAAGGTTGCTGGCTAAGTGTTGTGAGGCTGTTTTAAGAAGTTTCTTCAGCAAGGTCTTGTACTAATTTAATAGTAAAGTTGAATTAAATTAGGCTCTTGTCCTTGGGCTCAAATGTTCTGAAAATATACTCATTTGGGACATGATATTAAAAGTTTTAGGTTTTACATGAATTCCGAATCCCTGTGAAACAATAGAACACATTTTATTATAGTATCAACACCTTTAGGAAGCAGGTTGATGTCCACATTGTTAAAAGTACACCCCAGAGTCAGTTTAAATTAAAAGAAATAGTGATATGTCCCTTTAAAAACATTAGGCTATAAGAGAAATGAAGGCCTGGTCCCAACAACAAGTGGCACTGTCAAGTTCATCTCTCGTCCTTGTGAAATTGGCGTAGAACTTACTTGCAGGGCTACTTGGAGAACTAAACATGCTAGCTCTAGAGCAGACTGTCAGAATAGCTGCCTTGCTAACTGACATTTAGAAATCTAGGTAGCTTGGTTGCTCACCAGACAATTATTTAACACAATTATTTTAAGAGACGCATCCGTCTGCAAACCATCCCTCTTTTACGGAGCAGTTTATGCTCTGGCTGTGCAGAGTTATATAAAAGTGGAGGGTGCAAAAAGGGTGTCATGATGGTATGCTCTTAGTCAACATCGCAAATTCACATGTAATTATAATTATCATAATAAAATATAAATAAATAACAGACTTTCTGGATAAAAGGCATTTCAACCGACGTAAAAGCAGGACATTCACCTTGATGCCTACTATTAACTTTTTTTTTTTGAATGTTAAAAGATACAAATTGTAAACAATTTCCAAGCCTGAACAATACGGTCTAGGAAACTTGTCTCACAAAAAGTGTTCAGTATTGGTACCTGTTATTGTGGCGAAATAAAGCAGCGTCACTGCAGCTGACACTTAAATTCTGCCACCTGCAGTGTCATACAAGACTCAGATTAGCAGCTACAATTGACGCATTTCAGTAAATTGCTTCGAGCGAGTTCAGGCTTTAACTTCACTCCTAGTCTCCTACAAACACTGGCCTCACTGGTGAGCTGTACGATGGTTTCATACATTCTGAGCTGGACTGTCAGAAAGAAGGGAAGCTTTCTGCTATTTGGGGTCTTCATTTCTAGAAAGAATAAATTCTGAGTAAGCATATTTTGATATAAAGCATTAGGAGCAATCCATATGGCTCAGTGGATAAAGTCTTGTGACATGATATGAATCCTCACAATCTTTGTCACATTGTCCTTTTCCCTGTTGCTCAGTGAAATAAATGAAGCAGAAATGTTTTTTATGAGGCAGAAAATGGAGAGAGAACACAGAATGACTGTAACAGATTGAGGGAAAAGGAGGGAGGGTGAAAAGATGTATTTCTCTTTCAAAGATTGATAAAAGAGAGATATTTCTGTAACTCCGGGCTAATTCAATGAGTAGTGCCAGATCTCGCTTGGGATTTTCAGGCCTGGCTTCAAAACAATTAGCTGGAGAATGGGAGGCGTTTAAAAGACAAGGAGACAAGGAGATCTTAATACAGCTGTGGGAATTTCCCCATGGAGGAGTCATTTTTACAACCTCCTTACAGAGTCTCACTCTCACTCTAACACTGCTAGCCAATCTCCTCTGTCTCGTTTCACAAAGAAGACCATTTTCTGAAAGCTGTTGTAGGGAAAAGAGAGGAGAGAGGAATGAAAAAGGACAGTGCTGCAGACAGAAAGTGAAGAGAAATAAAAATTGAATAAAAGTGTAAGGCCTGTATTAAAGAGAGGAAGGTGGAAACTAAGACATAGAAAGAGTGAGTAAAAAAAACCAAAAAAAAACACACACAATAGGAAGAAGGGAGCCGGGAAACAGGGAAAGAAAGAAGAGCAAATTTAAACAGCAACAAAAAGAGGCAGAAACAGAAAGAAACAACCCAAGTAATAGATGAGGCTCAGCAGAAGGAAGGTTGTGGTTGTCTGGGGAGCTGGAAGATTGAACATCCCTCTCTTTTCCTGAGGACTTCCTGCTTGCTGGCCTCTGTATGCCGAGGGCCAATCAGTGAGTCCATCTGTCCGTGGGGGCCAATCAGTCAGAGCACAGAAGAACTAAGTCAGCATGTCCTTGTCCACACAGGTAATCAAAGACACCGTTAAACCTCTACCACTGAGAATGCGCTTAAACCAGGGTTTTCCACGCTGTGGCCCTTAACAGCAGAGGCTGCCTTGAGGTAGTTTAGCTCCTTTTTTACGTGGCAGTAGCTAACTGCTGGCTGAGTTATTGTAGTCTGTGATCCCTCTGATTTTAACCTTGGGTACTAAGTATGCGTTCATGTGGAAGTAAACCTGTTAATACCCTTCCTGTCAACATTCACGATTGAATTAAAAGCTCTGATATATTTGTGCTAAATAATGAAGAAGTGCATTTAAAAAGAAACGATATGCCATTCAAGGTAACGAAAGCTGCACTCGGCAATATTTTTATGCAAACAGTGGACCACATGACTACATGTAATATGGGACAGAGGACGCTTGTAGTGATAAAACCCACAGGTATTTACCTTATCATCGGTCTGGTTGTAGGCCCACGGCTTTACTGTTTCGGTTAACTCTCCCCGCTCTCATCAACTGCATTTTCAGCCACAACGGGAAGTTGTTCCTAGCAAACCAAAGCTGTGATAAACCCACTGTGCACTGCCTGTCCAGCACCAAACAAAGTTAGCATCTAGCTGGTGAACATGGGGGAGAATTTAGCAGTTAAAAGAGCTAGATATTTACCCTGAGACTGAAACAGAGCAGCTAAAATAAATGAATTATAATATTGTTCTGTATCTGGTGGAAGAGTAAACAGTCAACTACTTTGTAACAATTTTGCCATACGAACTTTTCCGAGGTGATAATATGTCAGTGTTGTGTTTACAGCTCGTTGTGCTGTCCTCCAGTGGTCATGAAATTAAAAAAATCGAATCAAATAATACATTTTTCTTGGATGCAGTGATATATGACCATGCACACAATTTTTAATGCTCATACAAGCAACTCTTCAACCCTCTTGAGTTGTCAGATGATGCAAATGCTTGCACCTTACCGCTACCTTTTATCCCAAATGAAGTGATCACAGCATAAAGGCAAGAATAACCCACTTTTATGCTTTATGTTTGCTCTGGGCTACATGTAAATTAGTGTTAAAATGTTTTCATAAACACTGCATTACTCAGACGGAAAAATGCAGAACTGTAAGAAACAACAAACGTTTTTTCGACATAACATTCGTTTTATGCTATTCCTATCCCCCCACTCATTTTTTTTTTTTTCTTTTTTTTTTTTTTGCTATGATGTACTATGTCTCTCAAGCTAACGGTGTCTCTTCACAAATAGCTTCTTTTTAATGCCGTCTAAAAGTGACACAACTGGGAAAGATACAGGAGACGTTTCTCTACTAGCTTGATATGATGCCAGCAGTGGGCCAAACTCCTACTAGTGCTTCCCATTACTAAAGAGCAATAGCCACCTGCGTACCAATGTCACAGCCTAAGCAGTCAAAAGAAAACAATTATATTGTCAGTGCAATCTTAAAAAGCAAGTGAAAAAAAGAAACAAATGAAAACCATTCCTCCCCGGGACAGTAATGCCGCTGGCTACAGTTGTATCACAGAAAGGATTAGTGGGATCAATCGCAGGCGATGATTACCTTTTTTTGGGCTAATTTGCACATCAAGCAGGCCTCCAGGAGTCCTATTTGACCTGAGCCCTAACTTTGAACCAGTAACGTTGTCCAGGTATGTTTTTCTGTTTAACAAACACTGGCAACATGAGATTGAGACGTCCTGTCTACGTGTCTTAACTAAAGAGTTAGAATGACTCCATTGTGCCCAGTGTGTGTAGCAATGTGGCATTTTTACCATTGTATGAAACCCTCTTCTGTCTTGTGTCCATCTTGATTGTGTAGCATTTTGTAACGTTGTTCGTCACATTCTAATTGTTATCAATATTACTGGTCTTTTGCACACCCTACCTACTGTGTACACACATACAGCAGTTCTACGGGGGGCAGCAGCGCATGTCATCGGACTATTTCCGCTCACACCTCCTCCTCTCAGTATGATAAATGGACTTCTCCCTGGAGAGTTCACAACAAAGTCACCCAACCTCAACCCTACCAGTCACTGTCACTTTCAGGGATAGAGTATTACAGGTTACATGTAGCAGAAATAAAAAAGTTATCAGACATTTGCAGACACATTGCAATGAAAACATGTAACAATGTCCCAGAAGGTGACGATGGCATGAGGCCTTCTTCTGACCTGCAGGGTTCATGGAGGAATAATGTCATTTTAAATGTCCTCTATTTGACAATCCTTGGGGACTAAGCGGAGCATTGGGAAGTTTACCTTCTGGAGAATGACAGTATTTTGTAGGAATAGTAGCTCAGGTTGTTAGACAGCAGTACATAGGATATGCTTCTCCATCTTTCCTGCCTCACAATGTTCTAAAAAACTTTATGAAGTATGTGTTTTTTTGGCAGTTTAAAACATTTCAAATCAACTCAAGCTTGTGCCTGTTGCTTGCTGTTTTTGTGACGGCCGTGTCTGTTCTTTGATGCCTTATAGGAGTCGAGTATTGTCCCAGGCTGCTTGAAAATCAATAATAACCCCAGAATCATCAACACCAAGAAAGAAATGTGCTTATCTCCTCACATACTGGACTTCTGGCTTTCTGTTAACCTGGAGAAAATTGAAAACTCTTTAAGCAAGAGCACTACAGTTGTCAGACAACCACTTGGAAATTCAATAGCTTTTCTGCCAGTGTATTCTGCTTTTAATTCAGACTTTCTGTATTATTTGCATGTTAAGGTGTCTCTCACACTGGGGACCAATTAAATGATAAAGCAGTGCTGTTACAGGTTTATGGAAATTCACCCTGCAAGAGGCTTGTATTGATAAATGGCGTGGAATTACAGAACAGCAAATAACTGCGGGTGGTGTACATTATTTTCCCTTTTTTTTTTTTTTTTTTAATTGATAAGGTTGCACAGGAAACTTTTGTGTCTTAGGGTGAGTAGCAAGCCTTTCTCGAGCACGTTTAAAGAGAAAATAAGGGAGTAAAATGAAAGAAATGCAGAGGGAAGAAGAGGAAGAAACACTAAACTAATGCGGTGGCTCAACAGCTTGTTAAGCTCAGGACACGAGTGAAAAATGGAGTTCCTTATTGTGGCAGCCAACATTATTAAAGCTGCATTAAGCAATATTTCTTACATTAACATTGAATCAGATGGCTCCCTGAATCAACAGCCCAGTCGACAGCTCTGCGCCTTTTTCAGACACTTTTTAAGCTCATTCTTTAGCTTATAAAATAAAAAACAGATGCTCTCAGCACACAAGCCGTTTGTGCATTAGATATACATTAGACTAAATAAGAAGTGACTGGGGAAGAAAGTCAAGGGCAATGCCCACGAGTTGTAGTACCGAGCCGGCTTTTTTCACATCACCTGTGACATATAAATATACTATACTTATGATTAAACTTTCATGAATGCTCTGTATTGTTACTGTTATTTGAAAAGACAAGGGCACGAGTGTAATTTTATGCTGCATTTATTTAAGATGGGAACTGCTGCCAGCACCACTTGGTTTCTTGTAACAGGAGGTGTTCGGTACATGTGTGAACTAATCTTTGTGAACAGCTCTTTGAATGGACTCTAATGATTCGCCATTGTCACTGTCTGAATCAGGAGCTAATCAGTAGGTGAAGTTCCCGTCACTGGTGACTACAGAGCGCCGTTGTCAAAAGCCACAGACACGATCTATAAGCTATAGCTGTAAACTCTCTGTGCAGCACATCAATGCTCTGCATTGGAACTACGTTACAGTGCATCGTCCCCATCAAATAAATAAATATATTCAAATTCAGTCATCGTCATCTAGTTTTGTGCTGAGTGAAGTGAACGTCGCAGCTTGGACGACAATCTGAGCTGGAGACAGTCAGAAATCTGAGCTGAACGTCGTGGCCGTTTGAACGCCGATGAATACACTTACCGACGTACGTAGTGAAGCGCATTTCATTTAAATTTCATTTCATTTCACAGTGATGTGACTGTTTAGCTTAGGAAAATTAAGTGAACCAACTACGGTGATTACAAAACTTTGAAATGAATGAAGTGACTCGAATCAGCGAAAACATTTGAAAAGTCCACCTCTTCTAACAGAAGCTTTTAAATGTTGAGGTGCTGACTTTAATAAAAGCCAAAAATCTAAGTTTTCCAGACCCTCATGTTGATGTTATTAATAGCTGTATTTGTGTGTGACACAGCCATCTTTACCTTTAACTTCAAAGTACAAAGGAAGCAATCGAAATGGCTGCTGGGCATAAAAACTAGTGGCTTTTGGATTTATATTCAATAGGTGGTCAAAAAGAAGACTCTAAATGATGCCCATGTTGCCCTGTTTGTACCAGATTTGTAAGGAGGCGTTTCCTAATATACTACAGGCACATTATTGTGGGATTCTTTTAGAGTCTTTCTGCTCCCTTTGCTACTTTAAATATACTAGTACTTATCCATATGGGGAAACTAACCTCTTTAATTGTCTCATAATCCAGTCTGATCAATATACTGTACTGTACTCAAACAAAGCAACACCGGGCTTGTAATAAACATATACTACCTGCAAGCACTTATCGTCTTTAAGAATATCAAGAATGACACAAATGGAATTATGGTTTATAAAACTACAGTTAGTGTCAGATAACTACAGCATCACTTGTAAAGTGGCTCTTCCCGAAGAAACAAGAAGGAGCGATTTATACGAAAGCATGTGGAATTTGTATGAAGCATCATCCACTTAGAAGAGACAGACAGGCAGAGACAGACAGACCAAAACATACACACATGCACATTAACACTCGCTCAGCCATGAGTCAGAAAGGCCTCTTGATGTTCTCATCAAGCCAGAAGGCACAGCAGGGACCGACGACTCACTGTCAAGAGACAAATCAGCACACACACTCACAGGACAGGAAGAGTAATGTCTAAACATTTCCCCCTGAGAAGCAGGGGTGCTTTCATCAAAAAGTTAACAGTTTGTTATTCTGTAGTATGTGTAAAATGTTTTGTTTTTTTTCTCCCTTGTAAAAGACAGAAGGATGCATGTAAAGAGACGCTTCTGTGATAGTGCGTCTTTGGAAAGAGACAGGACACAGGTAGGTAATGTCCTCTGATTTCGTCATAAATCAGAGTTACAGTTAATACAGACGTTTATTAATTGCAATACTATTGAGTGAGCACAGAAAAAAGTTCAGACGTAATCAGTCTGCTTTTCAAGGTCTGTGAGCACAGAGGGACATAAACAATTTTAATACACAGAATTAACTGGTTTTGTGCTTAAGACTTACTTCATAGCGTGTCCTACCTCCATTTACAACCTTCCTAAACTTAAAATGTTTCCTAAATTGCGGCAAACTTCTAAAACGTTGTGTTATGATTCTTGCAGCAGCTTCTTTGGCATTCACACTGAACGCTTCACTCGCTCCTCAGAGGCAAAATCATTTATACGTTTGCAAAACCAATTGGTTCTGGGCCCACAGACAGGGCCATGCATCAGTCTAAGTTATCTCTGAAGGTCTAAACATTACTTAATGTCTTACGTCTTTGATGCTCTATTGTATGACTTTTGTGTAGTTTAGTTGTGACCAGTAAATGTCATGGCCTACACTCAACACCAAGGTGATTGGTATTTACTGCCCATATTTTCAACATTTTCATGGCCCCTTCCACGCTTCCTACCCCCTCTAATCCTGGCACCCTTGCTCGGACCACAATCATATTCTTACTCGGCCTTCATTTTGATCTCAACTACACACCCCTAAGGTTTTGTGACTGCATCTTGCACGGTTGTGACGCTATCACAGTGACAAAATCTGTTCACAGACAGAAATACAAACATCTGGCAAAGTACTCAAAACCTATTTTGTGGCAGTTCCGGCTACAGTAGGTGTCTCCAGGAGCACATTTTGCCGTGATGACACACACACAGACTCACAAGGTGAAAACAATGACGGCGTTGCGTTTGCGGCTGGTAACAACGGCAACCAGTGTCAACCTCTATCAAATGCTATTATCATAGCACTTACGTTAAGAGCAGCGTGTGTGTTTAGTGATAAACCACTGTCATACTATTGTGCATCCCACAAAGACGCTGTCTTTGGCCTGTCCAATCACTATGTTAGGATTATAAATTAAGCTAAAAACGGTTGTCTAATTGGACTGGAAATGGTAACATATGTGTATTGGTTTGGTTTGGTACAGGTCAGGCTGGAATCTGCCTGTAACTACAGTGGGATTCTTAATATAATTAACCAAATACCTAAATGATCCTTTTCTACTGTATCTAATGGCGTACAATTGGATGGATCCCTCCACGCTTGAAGCTATTCATATTTGGTAATAATACAATATGTCATGATGTTTAGTACGTCCATCATTACAGTAGTTTAGTAATGTTAAACAAAGCCATGGCCCTCCTACACAGGTGACTGCACTTACTCTGGCTAATGAGACCTCTCCTCTGGAGTGTGTGGGCGTATACAAACGCTCCCCTTCACTCTCTTAGCTATTTTTTAACCTGCTGAGGTGGGACAAATTACACCTTTACTATTTTTATTGGAACATGGAGTCTGGTGACCTTGTGTAATTCCTGGCACACGTCCTCCCACCTTCTTACTGAGCTGAGGTTTAATCAGCCATAACCAAAACATTGTGTGGACTAAATCTGACAAATTTATTTCAATGAGAGCTAAAGTGAACAATGTAAAATCGATAATTCTTAAAAAGCCCTAAATGTACGATTTTTTTTGAAATGCCATGATTCATTTTGTTCCCCCTATACTACTGAAATGGTACGTAGATGATTTGTAACAAGCCTGATTATTCATTGCATTTAAATTACATTACAACAAACCGAACGTGGATCTGTCATAAATGATCCAATCACATCTCTCTGAGATCTCCTTCAACAGCCACTGCCACTCACAACCTCTTATAAACTCTTTGTGACTGTTTTTCACAGATTATCTTTTGTTTAAGTATCAAACTGTTTTATTTTGTACGGTTATAGTAAAATGTAGTTTGCTACAAAAATGTCCCTATACCTGTAACCTCTTTTACAAAGCATGGTGTAAAGTATGTCCTGCAGTAGCCTGCATACTGTAACAAAAACCCCAGCTTTTATTCAGAGCACATTGCAGTCATCTTGGTAAATGTATGGATATATTGAATACCTTGAAACAGCCATCATATAAGTTGCATACTGAATTCTGGTTGTGTACAATAATTTGGCCTGAAATGCGATAAGTCTCAGTTCGATTTTGTTTCTTGACACCTGGCAACACTGTGAAACAGCTTAAGATTTTTTTATTTTTTGCAAAGAATGAAGCACAATGACTTCGTACCCCCCTGACTTAGAGGAATGACTTTGTGTGAGAACGCACCGCTATGAAATATATTGTCTGTGACACTTTTGCCAAAGTGCTCTCTCCACAGGTGGCCATTTTTGCACACACCAGCCCAGTGAGGGCGGTATGTGCTTTTGACCTTCATCTTTCCAACTCATGAACTCTGACAGGAGGGGTTGGCGTTTCTCTTTTGAGTCTTTTTCGAAGCGCAACTGAGAGATACTGTAAACTCCCACTCACACTGAGGACTAAGAGGCTGCAATGTGCTCTGATAACTCTAAACTGGCTTAAGATCAATAATACAACCATAGCTGCAGTATAGTGATGCAATGAGCTGACAGGACGGACTGACTAATAGGGTTGGACTGTCTTCACACTGACAGCGGATGTGGATGAGGTGATCTGCTCTGTGGGTCTGTTATCGTCAGCATGTTCTTCTCTGGGAATTTCAGTCAATTTTATCAAGAAGACCGCGTTACATGAATTCAAGAACAATGCAATTATTTAATCTTAATTGATATTGATCAACACTTGTAAGGAGTACAAGACAAAAACATCAGTTGTTAAGTGAGGGGCCTTACTGTTAATGAGTCAGAATTTATGATATATATATATGACATATAAAGTAGACACTCAAAAACCTTGTTTTTAGGAAAGAAATAAACAATATTAGCCAATTTGTTTTTCTATGAGATTTGTTAAAAGTCATTGTAACCAGCTGACGAACTGCGGCGGGTAAATGCGTCTCGCATTGTTGCCAATACATACTGCATTCTTTATGTAGAACCAATCATAATGTTTGTTTACATCACATACGTACAATTTAACGGCCCTGAGCAGACGGGGCGAAGACACAGAGATATACGTCTTAACTGAGGAGAAAATGGTTACGTTTCTTTGTGTTTGGCGGTTGCCGGGTAACAATAAAGAGGAGAGAAGGGATTCGGTTTTTCAGATTTCCATCTGCGAAGAGCAAACACACAAAACAAAAATGACAGCTTGAGTTTACCCAAAATGATTAGTTAGTCTGACCGATGGTGAGACGTCGCTGTCGGCCAGACTGTTTTATCAAAGACGCGAGCAAAGCAACACGGTACATGAAATGAGCACAACAGAAAGGTCAGGTAGGTCAGACCACCGTGTTAAACTGTATATCTTTAAACGTTACAGTTACGGCTGAAAATGACAACAGAAAAACAAGCTTGG
>CALSCE010009506.1:6733906-6758906 GCA_943593645.1 Bovichtus variegatus
ATGATATTTAGAGAAAGGTGCATTTTGAAGTATTTCACAAACGTACTTTTGTCAAGGACGTCAACACGAGGACAATTAATGGTAGAGAGAGAGAGAGAGAGAGAGAGAGAGAGAGAGAGAGAGAGAGAGAGGGAGAGAGAGAGAGAGAGAGGGAGAGAGAGAGAGAGAGGGAGGGAGAAGGAGAGAGAGACTAAGGATGAGGATGATGAATGAATCCCCATCATATAGAGGTGAGGCAGGAGTGTGTTCAACTATAGAACAAAGCCAAGGAATAAGTGTGGACACGTACTATAAACTGTACTATAAACTTTAATGGCTGGTCTGTTCTACAACCATATTTCTGGACTTTATGGTTCATCATTGATCTTGGAAATAGCAGTTTAAAAAAAAATGTTTTATATCTGGAGCGTTCAGCCACATCTCATGGCCCACCTCAGTTGTCTTGGAGATCAGTCACATGTGACATATCACCTTATGCTACGACTGCTTGTTTTATGTTGTTCAAATTACTCTTACTTTGCATGCAAAGCTCTTCTGCCTATGTGTTGTACAAAATGATGTTTGATTCGGATTGACTAAAGGTGAAACAGGCAAGACCTGTTACATTTATTCAGCATGCGTCCTTTAACTCTGTCATCTCAACAGCTTCAGACACCCAGCCCGTGTGTGTTGGCTTCAGCATGTGTCCATTGGGGGAGGGGTGGTGTGTGTGTGTGTGTGTGAGTGTGTGTGTGTGTGTGTGTGTCTAGCTAAGGAGGAAACTCAGGGAGACAGTTGCCACCATCATTTCAGCACCCAACAGTAAAGTATCGATCTCTTGTTTCAGCAGCTTTCTCTTTTTCCATTTCTCTCTCTCATTACTCCGCCTGTTCCTGTGCTTCATCCCTCTCTTTGTGCATCTCTTTTCCACCATTTCTTTGCCACTATATTTAAAAAGATCTTTTTCCATTTTCATACATTTAATATCTTCCTTAACTATCGTGAAATTCAATCGAGTGTCCTCCACTTCCTCTCTCTCTCTCTCTCTTCCTCTCCTCAATTACTTTCTCAAATTCTCCTTCATTCCATCCTTACCCCCTCCTTTCCTCATGCGGTTTTCCCTCTCTTCCTGACTCCTACAGATGTTAACCTTGTAGCGCAGTTTCCTCAGGTTGGAGAGACACACACAGAGAGAGAGAAGATGTAGAGCTCAATACCTCCACCCTCAGGTGACGGGGTGAACTCTTCTCTCGCAGCTTGACGGTAATAAAAATCAAACCTTGATGATTCATGGATTTTTAGAGC
The DNA here is from genome assembly GCA_943593645.1 of Bovichtus variegatus. Classification (NCBI taxonomy): domain Eukaryota; kingdom Metazoa; phylum Chordata; class Actinopteri; order Perciformes; family Bovichtidae; genus Bovichtus; species Bovichtus variegatus. The sequence goes on from CALSCE010009506.1 coordinate 6,735,191, forward strand.
AGCGCTGTAGAGGGCTGTAAATCATTTTAAGATATCATCCTCATAAACCTTGGCATAGAATCATGGTTCCTATGCAGACAGAGATGTATAGTATCGGGAAGCTGCTCTCGTGGGTCTGTTGTTCACCTGAAGACTTTGAAGGGAACTTAAAAACCTTTTTACTCAAGCTATTATTTTCAATACAGATGAAATACAATAGTGTAAACTTTCTATGACAGACAGACAGACAGACAGACAGATTGATAGATTGATTAAAGGGGCTAGAAAAACAACTCAACATCTGTGAAATTAGCGGCGTCTCAATGGAGTTTCGTGCTGTTGAGACAATAAATTATCTGTGCAAGCATAATATTAATGAAAGTGATTACACGGAGACAAAACACAACAACAACAAACAAGCCTTATGCTAAATAAAAGCAGAACAAGGGAAAGTGATGCAGAACTATTCCCTCGGCTAAAGCGCTCAGCTCTCCATGATGAGATACAAGCCAGGGGACCTTGTAGTTGATCTTTAACAGTATTTATAACTAGGGTCACTTTCAGGGTTACAGAAGTCCCGTAATATAAATTTGATTTATTTTAATTGTTCATATCACCTGTCAAAAGGCCAGACAGGTTTCAACTTCCATCAAGAAGTCATCACAACTTGAATTACAGTGTTGGACTGAGGAACCAAGTATCTGGGCCCAGGTGTTTGCTTGAAACATGAGACCTGTACTGAAAACTGACTCCTGACTGAGACAACTAGCCTATACGAAAAGCCCTTTCATTTGTTTAAGGGAGCTCGTGTGCTGCTTCAATCATTATTATACCAGAGAAAGAATAGTAATAAGGATAAGTTGGGGGAGGAGGAGGAGGAGGAGGAACAATAGGAGACAGAGAATGGATGGGTTATAGCGAGGGATGAAAGGAGAGGCAATATGGCAAGGGACAGAAGGAGGAGGGAGAGGCGACGCGAAAAGAATGGAGTAAAAGAGGAGACGTGTCGGGAAGAGGAGGAAAGAGGGAAAAGGGGAGGGGGAGTGAAGAGAATGAAGGAATGAACGATAGCTCATGGTAAGTGAGGAGTGTGTGTGTGCGGCTGTAGGTGTGTGTGTGTGTGTGTGTGAGAAAGAGGGAGAGAAAGTGAGAAAGTGTGTTGTCAGTTTCTGCTCCTGCGTCAGTTGAAACGCTGAAATTGGCATTTTCCCTTTGAACAGCACACACATGCACTGACACACAAGCGCACACGTACAGGTAGTTGCAAACGTGCAAGAAGACACACACACACTCTGTCATTGTTCATAGCAAATTTTAGGGAGACGCTCTTCTCTTTCTGCAATAAATAAGTTGCCTTTAACAATCCTCATTATTCCGAACACCCACATGGACGTGACGTGTGATGCTGCTGTTTGTAAATTAACTGCCTGCTTCTCCCGGGACCAATTTAAATGATTGAGGTTTTATACTGTGTTTAATGTTGGAGCAAAGTTTTTTTTTGTTGTTACCAGCAAATTTTTATGAATCATCACAATTTATCAGTTTACACTTTACAGTAATACGAGTTACGTAAATCCCAGCTGGTTCATATTTAATGGGACACTTAAGTGAAGGAAAGTTAGGGAAAAATGTAATTCCCGCAGATTTGAAGCAGTTAGCAATAACTTCTCTACAATCAACTAACTCTTCATAAAGAGACTACAAATAATCCCTTCTATGCCCCTGGTGCCTCTACTTCAAATAGCCAGCACGCACACGCACACGCACACGCACACACACACGCACACACACACACACACACACACACACACACACACACACACAGAGAGAGATATATACATTTAAATACAAAGCGATAAGCAAACACGCACATAAAACACACACACAAAGAAGTTTTCATGCACACACCTCTTCTGGCAGCAGATCAAGAGAAGTGTGTGTGTGTGTGTGTTTTTGTGTATTGTGTGTATTAGTCTGTGCTTGTTTAGTGAGTAAAAAAGAAGGGCTTCTTGGACAAATCCAGTGTAAATAATCTTCATATCCTGGCTGTCCAGATAGCAACGCTGTGTCCCATGTGGCTTCATTACTGTTGGCGCTAATTAAGCAGCTCCAAATAAACACCATCTTCTGCCTTCATTAACACAAACACAGCAGCATTAACACATGCTTAAACTGGATGCATTTGTTGATGCCGACATGGATTAGTATGGAAATACATTATAACATCTTGATAGTGTAGAAAATTAACCCTATAGATAATATGACATATTTACTATTCCCTTTAGTTCATATTCCCAAATGTTTACATTTACTACAACATTTAGCATTCTTTATCTTTCTATGGCTCGTGGCCGAATAAAGATGCCAGACTTTCATTTGATGATGTGAATTTGTTGAATGTGAATCAATTCATCATTAAGACCAACAATTTTAGAAATATACATTTAGCGTAACAGTACTTTGCGCTACTATTCACAATAAAACATGCAACAGTGATGGACATAAAACTCCTTTGAATGATAAAACTGGAAAACAGCTCCAGCTCTGCCTCACTCTTTATTCAGGATTGTTATCAAGGAGGTATGGCATGTTAGTACAAAGAACAAATGAATAAACAAACGGGAGGCAGATCCATTGTAACACCCTCAATATGTACAAGCACTGACATCACAAGTACTTAAACTGTGCCAACATTACTGGCTAATACCGGAGGATAAAGCTGTCCTACACCCTTATAGCAACCTCATGACTACTAACTCACTGTATGGATAATGGGAGAGTCACAATATATCCAGCTCTTCGACTGCATCACTGGATGGTGATGTGATTCATCAGCAGCCGGCAAGAGGGCAGACAACAACTGAAGATCCAGTTTAATTAATTTGAGTCTGCAGTGAAAAGTGTGTAATTACAAAAGAGCTGAGCGTGGAGAAATCATTGAATTGAGGTGAATTGCATCAGAATTGTTGGAGCAAAATGCTTCGGAGTCCTTTAAGGACAAGACACACGCTTTGAAAAACCGTGTGTCTGGCTACATACATCAGCGCAGCTACACACATACTGTACATGTCCTTCTGCATTCACACTCAGCGTGTGTGTGTGTGAAATAATGAGCAGAAGATAAAACATAATTGTATGCTGAAATCTCAGCACTTCAATTTATTCCTCCATTACAGCTCAGAGTTAGACACAGTGCAGAGATAGAGAAGCCTTTGATTATGAAGCTGTTAAAAGACAGAACACAATGTAAACAACAGCAGACCGCCAGACTGTACTTGTAAGTTTCCTTTCATCAAAAACAAGACTTGATCCCTGATTTGCATACAAAGACATTTGGCTACAAAATGGTTGGAATGTGCAAATGTTTGAGGCGTTTGTTTCAAGACTGCAGTGTTGCAGTTTTTTTTTTTCAGAGTTTTGCTTTGACAAAGTGTGAGGTTGATAATGTCAGAGGAGCTGCAGAGTCAGAGAAAAGCTGTGATAAAATGCTTCATAACCCCGTGACTAAAGGACACCTCGCCTCTCTTCTCATAACCCTTCAAATCTCCATCTTTCCCCGCCTTTCCCATTTCCAACAGTTTACCCTTGAGCACCCTTTAAAAAGGTATAAAAAAAAAAAAAAAACTCCAAAAAAAAAACTGTTGTACTAGTATCCTATTTTGAAGTCACAGACCAGAGTGTGTTTGAGATAAAGAGGGAGATATTATCTGTACTTGTACAAAGGTTGAAGTGAGAGCATTGCAGCCTCACATTTTCAGCATCAGTTTTAAGAGAGGAAACTATCCGACTTTTAATATGGGCGCCACAAACTAACAAATTAGCATCCTGTGTAGAATTTTGCAGTGTTAATGACCGATGATTTTTCAGTGACAATTATATGGAGTTGACAAGTTCATTGGAGTGTTGTTTGTTCCCTCAGACTTGATATGTGACTCTGGGGCAAATCTTCAAAACCGTTTTTGAAGTCTTATAATTAATTTCAAGGGTATATACATTATATATTAACCCTATAATCAAAATGAACAGTTTATTTTCATGTATTTAGTTTGTTTAAATGTCACTACATATAATGACGCTGGAGTTTAATTGTCAAGTTAGGTGTGAGCTAAAATATGCACATGACATTGAGTAAAGTTGATTTTTTTTTCCACAAGCTTCCTGAAACTTCCTGAAACCTCAAAAGTATATCTTTACATTTTGAATTTCAGTCTGTTTTTTCCTCACGACACACTTGTCACATTGTGGAAAATCAGTCTAGCTACAGTAGACACTGTAGCTACCGGTAGCCTTATTTATTGTTTTTCATAAAGAACCCTAACAAGGTTTTTCAGGAAAGCCAAATCAGAAATGTTGAGAATAATTTTAGAAATTAACTCACTGTATATTTATGTACGTTTCTTCAGGGAGACTCATTTTGTGCGATTTTCCATAGAATTGAATCTTAGAGTGAATCTCAGCGACAGATTAAAAAAACATTTTCTGTGGTGATGCACTCATGGAAAAAGTGTCACAATTGACAGCAAAAAAAAAAAGACATTATGACATAATGTGACACCGCATTGAAAATTCACAAGTATGAATTATAGAGTGCAAAAAGTGTCACCTCTAACGATCAGCATACTGCCATATTCCCAGGGTTGTGTGCGTGTGTGTGTGTATGTGTGTGTGTGTGTGTGTGTGTGACTCCAAATCGGGCTAGGGGCTTTAAGTGTTTTGTGATTTAGGCTTTTATATCGGTGCCATTTTTTCGCTTTGAAATATAAAGCAGCTATTATGAATATTTTTATGTTAACACTGTATCACATGACGACGTGTATGTGAAAGTGTGTTTGTGAAGGTTGATCTGAATCAGTTACAGTCACTTTGCCGAAACATGGCCAAAAGCAACTCCATGAAGCAGCCATGATGGACCGACCCTCAATCTTCCCTTTGTGCTGGACTGGATGTGCTGGAAGAACATCCTCACCAAACCTTTTTTTTTTTTTTTTGCATGGACCCCAAGTTCACACAGCATGTAGTGTTGAAGATCTCTCCACTGAAACCAGATCTGATCAAAAAAGAACACATTTAGCCTGCGAGTCCAAACTCACCTATTTCACGGTAGAGAAAACACTGAGGCTTCAAATGAAACAGATAAAATGCTTCTCCATTCATACAAAATTATTTCCATTTTACATCACGCTCAGTGGTGAATGACATTTCCCCGGGCCAACTGTTAAACATGGTCCGCTTCACATATACACACACACACAGATAAAATGCATGTGTATGAAAACAAACTGTCTTGTCCCTCTCAGCTCTCTGTCCAACTCCCACTTGTGCCCTTTAAAATTCTGAAGCGAGTCAAACTATTTTAGGTGGCATTAAACTCTGCCTGCTGCATGCATGTGTACAATGGATGTCACAACACGAGTAAACTGCTCTGATTGTAACCTTCTATGTGATTTAATTATCTTTGAGTTCAATATTTTGCCATATTCTTTCATAAAAGACAACACTGAATGACAGGGGTGAGTTAGCAAACATGGCATCCGACAGGTTGTGACTCATACACAAACTGACAACTTTGCCAGCGTGACAGATGTGTTGTACTGTAATGAGACGCAGGTGTTTAACATCACAGCGCACCATGAATGACGGCGATGTTTAACACATAATGTGCACGTGTTTATATATATGCCATCAAGACAAATACACGGTGTTTGACTAAGAGGTGTTCTTTCTGTTAAAAAGTTATTTTTGTAATGTCGTTTGTCCAAATTCGATAAAAAACAAACTGCTGAAGCAGACTAGAAAGCAGAAGGTTTATTGACTGGCTGCGAGGGCCTGATGCAAAAAAAGAAGTTGTTGGTAATACCATATCTCTCGATACTAGGCAAATTAAGTACTTTAAGCCATTTACAAACTGGTAAAATCAGTTGTTTGATTATGATATAATTCATTAATAGAAAAAAACCAATGACACTTGAACACTTCAGACACTATTAATTAAGACTGAGATCAATCAACTTACCAATACTCTGACTAAAAGTCCCCAGAGTCAGAGGCAGAGCTGTAACAACATCTCGTGTTCCCACAATAACCATGTATAAAAAATAGGCACAGACACATGAGCCAAGAAGAAAAGGTCTGATTTTTTTTAAAAACACAACAGAAGGATGTCCAGAGTGCAGTGGGATTCAGCAAGAAAGGGAACCTGCAGTGTTCTTTAAAGAATAAGATTACGCATATATCAGAAAACAGGAAGTTACTATGTACTTCTGACTATCCTGGAAAGGTTATTCCACTATTAGAAAGCAAAGAGAAGTAAAGGGCCTGTGCTTATTTTTCTGCAGGGAAGGATGAGCTGGAAGAGTGCAGTAATACAGCATTGCCCCATGAACCAGAACACTAGAGTGGACCATGATCTGGACGGGATAACTCTGCTGGCAGCTTGGTTGAGAGCTCAGTTTGATACATGCAGCAGATCTATTCCAGGGTCTTTGACAAGAGGAAGTTTGGTATCATTTATTCCTTTATCTACCATTTTCCCACTCTGCTCCTTATTCCAGTCATCTCGCAGGAAGTCCATCTCTCTCTCTTGCTCTCTCCCCCTCCCCCTCCCTCAGACACGTGGAGATGGATGGACAGTGTGTGCAGGAGTCCTTGGCTGAACTGTAGAAGTGCTGACGTGGTGCAAAGCCCTCTAACAGCGTGATGACGCCTCTATCTGTCTCTCCATGATGCACTCCCTTTCATACACGCAGAGACGCACTCACAGGTGCATGTACAGATAGGTGCTTCCCTCGCTAATGCCAGGCTCAACACATACACAGAAAAGTGCACACTTGCATGCCTTATATCTGCGCACGGATTCATGCGCTCACACATGCAAATGCGCATGAACAGACACTGGTGTGGATGCACGGCAGAGCACATACCTCTCCATCACCGTCCGTCCATCTAGTGACACCTTTATCACTCCATCCAGTCTCCTATATAATCAGCATCAGTCTCTATTGTCACACTCCTACCATCACAAACACACATATACAAACATATGCACCCACACACACACACGCACACACACAAACACACACAAACACAGTCAGGTCAGCTGAGTGATGTTGGGAGTGTGTATTTCTCTTCTCCCTGTGTTAAAGTGAGTCATCTATCCTTCCACAGCTTCATTACAACCTGCAAGGGCAAACACTATCTCTCGCTCCCCCTGCCTCTCCAGATGGAGGGAGGGAGATATTCAGTAGATAGAAGGTGAGATCTCCCCCTCTCTCTTTCTCTTTGTATCCCCCCCCATCTTGCTCTTTTTCCCTTGTTCCAGCGTCTCTATATTTATCTTCTGTTTCGATATCCATTGCCTTATGTCTTGTGTTTTCAATCACACAGTCTTTCTCTCTTCCTCTCCCACCTAGCCTTGAGCGAGTGCCAGCACGGTTAAGCAGCTTGTGATGTAAACATTTTTAACCCACTGAAAGACGCAACATGAATGCAACAGAGCAAAAAGATACAGACAGATCTCGCCAAAAGAATGTGAACAAGATAACTGTTTGTTTGGGGTATTTTTTTGATGGTTTGGGCAACTTTCAATAAACGCAAATCTTAATGCAATGAATTACAATGATTTTTTTTTTTTTTTTTTAACCACAGTGTGCTTTCTTCTTTCTAACAGTAGGAGAAGAACAAATTAAAGAAATTCCCTCAAGGCGTTCCTGAGATATCGCGTTTACGATAATGGGACGGACGTACATACGGACAACCCAAAAACATAATGCCTCCAGCCACGGCTGTCACCATAAACATAAAAATAAACTGTTTTCTGACTTTCATTTTAGGGAAGAACATCTGGCCTGCAAAGAGCCCCCAGTAAGCTGGTACTGTATAGCCGCAAATGAATGCCTGTGTTTTGGGAATAAGATGTTCAAAATGTCACATGTGGGTGTAATGTTCAGGTGACCACATAGTATGTCAAGATAGACAGATAAATGTAGACACGCAAGGTAAAAAAAAAAGAGGTATTAAATAGGGAAAAGGTCATGTAAAGGTCATGTTTCTATAGCGGGAGGCAGACGTGAAAAGAGAAATGTGTTTGTGTTCTTACCTGTCTCTTGCAGCTCAGTCAGAGAGCTTGTAGAAAGCTTCCGTTTTTGAGGCCCTACAGAAAGCATGAATAATGCATAGGTAAAACCTCTTATTCTCTAAATTTTAAATGGCTCGCTGTTATCAAAAATAACTTCATCTATGGGGCATTAGTAGACTCGCACGCAACAGAGTGGCTTCTGCAGTACACTATAGAGAGGTTCAACTTCGAGTCGTATTACAACTTTCTGAATTTGCTAATGTCCAGTAGAACCATCTTCACTGCACATCAAAACATTGAAAACCAATCACTTAGGTTATTGATACTAATTTATTCATGAATGCATTTTCTAATAAGAATACATGTTTTGACTTATCACCAGTGCGTTACACAGACTTCAGGTTTTTCAACTGTTACCCTCAAATGAGACAGAACGCAATGGCTCAGCAAAAGGTAGAAACAGGATTCAAGTCTTGGACTCCCTCTACTGGCTTGTAGCGCAGGCTGATGGAAAATGCTGTAATATTGTTGCACCATCATTGCTGAGGCATCTCTTCAATGGATCATCATACTGCTCAGCCTCCCTGAGGAAGATTATAACAAGTTGTTAGAAAAGACACTAGCCAAAAGCTGAAACTCTGGAGGAACTATGCTATTTCTGTTCCTTATACTCAAACAACAAACCAGGTTTTAATCATTTACAGTCGGCACAAACAAAAGACAAAAAAAAAAGCAAGATGAAAACCAAAAGGGCAACTTGAGACCGAGCTTAATATATTTTAATGGTTTGGTGAAAACACTGTAGTTCAGCAAGGAGTTAAAACAATTAGTCATAAGATTCCTATTGATCCCTCCCAAGGTCTCTTATCCCAGCCACTGCAGACAGGCTCATTACTCTAAAAGACAACCTTATGGACAGTAAGGACTGATAAAGCTGGATCAATGCCACTGATCAGTTCCCACAACAGTATGGATAAGCACAGAGAACTACAATAGACAGAAAGGGCATTCTTATTAAATGAAAGCTTGTGGCTGCTATACACAATAAGTAACTTACAGGGTGTGATGTAATGATCCTGTTTGCCACAGTCTCGGAGAAGATAGTTGAGATCCCAGTTCATTGTAGTACTTTAGCCATACAGTCAAAAGAGAATAGTCCACATTAGTCACACTAGTGGACCAGTGTGGCTGTAATGCTCATTTCGCACCACAAAATTATGAATGGATGAAAAGTAGAAACTTTGCTTTTTTTTATTTATTTTTTTTAGATCCGTGCCACTAGTGGAATAAAACATGTAAAGTTTGGTAGGTGTGGAGGATGGAACCATAGAGTTTATGTGTGGAACCAGAGGAAACACCACGTAGTTTTAAGAGATTACTCTTATTTTTTTAAGAGATTTACTTATTACCGTGGCCATTGTGTGACATCATACTAAGCTCGTCAGGCTCAGCTCCACATTTGTCAGACTTAGCGCAGATTTCATTTGCCTAATCTAAACTGTAATTGGCTTCCATCAGCTGTCTTTATGGTTATTTTTCTTTTATGGTTTATGGCCAATGGCCTAAACAGACTGAAGGCACCTTTCATTAAAGGCTGTGGCCTCTTTACAGGGTTATTCCACTACTTGTTCAACACACATACACAGTACCTAAATAATGGAAACTCTCAATCTTTAAGTCTTTGCCCAAAAAGCCAAAGGCAAGTATGCTGAATGAGTTTCACCCAATAGCTGTAACTTCCATCCATGTTCTAGCTCGACATGTAACTTCCTCTGTTGACGTGGCACTTAGACCCACTTCAGTTTGCTCACAAAAGTTGCAGAGGCACCGCTGACCATGTTTAACACCATTGATGAACATCGTCTGCACCCTAAAGGATATGTCAGAGTATTATGTGTGGGCCTTTGTTCAGCTTTAAACTCTTTAGAGACTGACGTGCCTTACTCTGGTATGATCGAGCAGCTCCTAAATGGACCTTTGGTGTTATTGTTTTGTCACTTTTCTATTATATCCTTCTGGCATTTGCCATGCATCAGATCCACAGGGCCTGATGAGTTGGCAGGAAGTCAAAACAACGGGAACTTTTTTTTTTTTTAATGGGAGTAGCCCAGACTTGAATGTAGAATTACAATTAGTTAATGCTTCCTCATACCCTTCTTTGAATAAACTCTCTGGGTCTGACTCACCTGTCTCCTACATTGTGTAACAGCCAGACAAGGTACAGGGCCTGGCTGTTGGCGTCATGAATAAGCTCCGACCTCCATGTCAACTGTCATGATATTTGAGCTTTGGGCGGATTGTTTGGCAGCCGCTTCACTTCCCTCTCCTACGACTATTACGCAAGTGGCGACAGGCATGTTACCACCAGAAGTTAACTGTACAAGTGAACTACAAGTAGCCTTGTTGTTGCTTTTTCTCTGTCGTCATGGGTGACTTGGACTCGACCGGGGTCTTATCTCGCAGGAAAAGGGCGACTTTCGTGGCGGGGAAAGGTGCAAGTCTGCAGCCGATGAACGGGAGGTCTGAAGCGGCGTGTCGGAGCTCAGTGGCCGCTAATGTCTGCAGAGACAAAGGGCAGGACACACGAGACCGCTCACTGGAAACAGTCCGGTCGAATTCAAAGAGTGAGAAAAACAAACGCAGGAATGACTTAAGTGAAAGACTGAGGTGAGCTTTAGCCATGCAGAACTTGTCAAACTGTGAAAAGGCGCCGCACTAACTCCACACTGGTATTCATGACGTCTCACTTAGTTCGCCTAAGCATGAATGTTAGCTCGTGAGTGCAGCGGGCAGTGAGGGGTTAACCGCTGCCCAGGGTCGCGTGAGGTTGAGTTTCTGGCCCATTCATTCATTTTTTTTTTGTATATAATTTGTAATGCTGCTTTGCAGAGTAACGCACTTTAGCTCTTACCCTGCGTGGTTAACGTTAGACAAGTTGTCTCACGTGCCTGGACTGAGAGCTGTTGCTTTATTGATCAGGGGCGAATCTAACCCATGAATTGGGTGAATTGTGGGTTAGCTAATCCCCTGAGGCCTGGTACATAATGCAAAGTATACCCTGTGAATTGATTAAGCACTAGCTGACATTTAGTGTATAATAAATCACTCGGATATACTTTATTGTGGTGTACCAAAATATAGTAATAAAAGTAGTGGGACATAAATTGAACCACATCTTTTGAAATTAGACCGATTTCACCTTTTTAGTTTTCTGAGCTGCTGCCACAACAATCTTTATTATTGGGCGTAATGTTAACCTATTGCTTTTGCTGGTATAATCTATCTGCCTATCTTTTATTCTTACTAAAACTGCCAGCAAATCTAGAGGTCAGTGTGTAGGTATTTAACCTTCTATGGTATGCTGTTGCCTCTAGGCAACATACCCATTTTTGGCCTTTTACATTCACGCAATACTTACCCAGTTATAATGCAATACTTTGAAAAAGAGGCAGGACCATAAGGAACCAATACCTGTGTTTTAATTTGTCTCATGACTCTCTGGAGGCCATGCTGAAGACCTTTTTTGCAGACTATCCCACACGGATCAGCTCAGCCCTTTCTCTCCACAAAAATTGTCTGAAAACGTCATTTCCTGCCCTTTTTCACTCTGGAAAAAAATTGATTCACAATAATAGCAGAGGTCCTGCCTCATCAGCGCCATCAACACCTGTGCGTCAGGACAACACTGACCATTGGTCTGTATGGGTGGAGAAAAAGGGCCGGTGCAGTGTTCAAAGTGTGTCACTTACCTCTGCTGCTGCAGAGAAGAACTGCTTCATGAATTTCCATAAGCAGTGAGATTGTTTAGTTTAATGTAAAGTTTGATGAAATATGCTTAGACTCTTCGACCCATTCATTCCAGTGGGCTGTTCCACAATGGTACAATGTTGCCTGCAGGCAACATTCAGACATGTAATCTTGATAAAAATATTAAAAAATAACTTTTTATATTTTAAGTGGGATGCATTTTAACCAGTTGAGGCTATTTAGTATTTTACATGTGTTTTTAAACAAATGTTGTTCAAATTTGAAACAATAACTCTCTTTTTTCATTACTTACCATTATGGTCCAGTGTTGCAACGCACCCCAAAAAATACCCCCCAAAAATGTTTTCTTGAAAATTTCTTTAGATTATGTTTATTTGGTCTATTTTATGACAGAAAATTCCCAAAAAATGTTTTTTCCCAACTGGCATCATAGTGCGTACCATAGAGGGATAAAATATAACAGTTTATTGTTTTTAATACTCATCGTTGGATGTGCGCTTGATATAATTCTTTAGTCAAATGAAAATAAATGTATTTAAACTCATATTTTTGATTGCTTGACCCTTTTTATTCATGTTATTTATTGTTGTAGCTGTCATAAGACACAGGAGTCCCTGCTGAGTTCAGCCAGCGGTTACAATAACTACAGAGGAATCCTCAACTGGTGTGTGGTCATGCTGGTAAGACAACAGCTTGAATACAAACATACATATACATACATATACATACAACACCAAAGCCTTGTCCACACAAGGGTAGGGCTGAATAATTAATTGGAATTTCATTGAAATCGCAATATGGACTAGTGCAAAATCCAAATTGCCGGCGGGGCAATATTTGGTACAAGCCAGTCTGAATGAAGTATTGTGGTATGAGCTGAATAAAGAGGCTAGTGTGGATGGAAAGTGTTTGACACTTTAACTGCATTTTCAAATCCATCTATTTCAATCTAAACTGATATAATGTCCTGAAATCCCAAAGCAACACTTCTATCTTCCTCTGTGTCTTAGTGGCTTTTTGTGTCACATTTTACAGTTTCTTTGTCTTAGTTTTTGCACATTACGAGTGTAGTGACAATGTTCAGGTTACATTATTCATAATAAGCGAAAGCAAAATATCAGCAAAATATCAAATGTGCCCTAACATGCTGTAAGTAGTACTGTACTGTAATATCATCTCTTTCACACAACCCGCTATAAAGCAGAAGGACGAACTAGCTCATAATCCTCTGTCTTGGATTGATACACTCGAATGTATCAAAATTATATAAAATAAAGAAGCCGCTGCAAAAAAAAAATGTGTTTTTAGCAGAAGATTGTGTTTGACATAAAGGCTTGTCAACCCCATTCTGAGATGAATGTATGAAACAATAAAAACAGAAATAATACTGAGTCATTCAAGTTTGCTTATTTTTGAGAAAATAAAACCTTTTTGTTGTTAAATTTTTCTCAAAATGATGTGCAAGTGCAGTTAAGTGATTCAACACGATTAACACGTGTATGTCAAGCTCAACACCTTTTGCAGCTCCTCTGTGTTGGGGAGAAGCGGCCGAATAAGACAAGGCTAGCAAAATCCTTCTGTTAATCCAGGCTTTGAACACAGATCGTTGTGTTCATCGCAGGAGGTTTTTCTTCATTCCCACTGAACTTCCGTCCCATCCCCAGGCACAGAGCCTTTGTACTGGGTAATGAGATATTAGAAAGCGGAAGAGCGAGGAGGAGAGATAAAAAAAAATATTTTTAAAAAGAATGTGGGGAGGAGGAGAAATATGTAGAGGAGAGGAAAGAGATGAGATATAAGGAGAGGGGAGCAACAGAGGGAGAGAGAGAAGGGTAGAGGAGGAGAGAGGAGATATGGAAGGATGCATTCGTTGGATTAAAAGTGTAGGAATGACGATATGAACCAATGAAAGAAACAAAGAGTTATTGTGGAAATGCACATCTTTAACTCTTGTTTTGTGTCACAGGTGTTGAGTAATGCTCGCCTCTTCTTAGAAAACCTGTTAAGGTGAGTAAACTTCTTATATGCTTGTTCCCAGTATGGTATTCTTAAATTCCAGTGATGTTAATGATGAAAGATACCAAACAGAAGTACCAGGTTTTCAAAGAAATTCACAATCGTCTTTCTGCTTTTATAGAGTACTTTTACTAAGAAACAGAAATTTTGACGGCCCTCGAGTGTCATTAATACAATAATATGTATTTCACTGTGCTGGTTTCAGTGTCCTGGTATTGTGCATGTTAGTTTGCTGAAATGGTGAACTAGGCATTGTAACAGAGCCATATTAGTCACACCTGGGCTTTTCCTGCTATGACAAGTCTGCTAAGTCAAAATGTCTACTGTAAAATAAAGTCTTTAAATAAAACATAAAATAAACCAGTAACCTACTAGGGTCAACCATAAAAAATTCCCTAAACTTAAATCATCCATTTCTCCTGTATAGTAAATATGTGTGCAGTTCTTTAAAATTTCAATCTTGAAGAAAACTGACCTCGTCTTTAAGATCATTTTCTGTTTACTGGCAGTTTGTACATTTTAATTTAGATTTGTCTTTTTAATTTGCCTTCTTTATTTTGTTTGTCAGGTACGGTGTTCTGGTGGACCCTGTTCAGGTGATTTCCTTGTTTCTGAATGATCCCTACAGCTGGCCAGCACCATGCCTGGTGATTTGTAAGTACACTTTTTATTTGTCCAATAAGTCTCCTGCTAGGAAAGCAACAACACAATCACAGTCACATAATTAAACAGCATAATTCCTGTGATTAAGGTAAAAACATGAATATTAGGATCATTTCCTTTTTATTTATAATTTTAGTAAGGGCAGAACATCGCCTAAAAAATGTCACTTTAAATTTTTTTTTTTTAAATGAGCTTGAAAATAAGCCAGTTTTTAAAAAATGGGATGAACAACATGGATAGATGTTGAACCAAAACTAGAATCACTCCTAACCAACAAAGTCTAAAAGATGATATGTGACACATGGGGGTCAGATACAGGAGCCCAGATAGTATATCTACTGCTAAACTTTAATCTGGCCTTAAATTATACCATCAAACCACTTCAAGTGATGTGCAGGCAGTCTATCAACAATACAAAAACATGAAGAAAAAGTACTTTTTGAAGATAAAAACTTTTTCTTAAATAAAATCCTAACATTTAGATAATTAGGTAGAATTACTGAACTGCGTTTAAAGCAGTGAACATGTTTCAAGTTATTTAGTGGTGTGATCTTCCTTATTTTAAGACCCATGCTATATTCAAAGTTTTTCCCATATTTATTTTTATGGTTTATCGCAGTGCAAGTCTGCAGTGGTGCAGCTTACAGTGTCTCTAGAGGGACAATCACCTGCCCTATATACTGCACACTGCATGTGCTGCAGAGAGAGGGAGGGAGTGAGAGAAATGGGAAGGAAGAGAGGAGAGAGAGGGATGATTGGGGGTGAAAGGAGAGAAGCTGTGGGGGAGGAGAGGGGCTGCAGGATGCAGGGATGAAAACAGGCAAGTTGGAGAAGGGGGAGAATAAAGGAGTGGGAAAGAAAGAGAGAGAGAGATGATGTAAAGGGCAGCATTTGCACAGGGCAAGAGGAGAGGGAGGGAGGGAGAGATGGATGGAGTTAAGGTAAATGACCGCACCGACGATGGTTAGGAGACAGGTGAGAATGGGAGTCTGTTTACAGTAGCATGGACAGTAAAGCAGCTCATTCCCAGAGGACATTCTGTACTTCTAAAGTCACTGCAGCAGCAACACACTCCCACACACAAATACCTCTACACCAAGGAAATCAGAAGTCTACTATTTATGGTAGCCTACCAGCAAAATGGGCAAAGTTTGGAAAACCAGCCTAGAAAGTTTTACATTTAGGCAACTCTTCCTGTGAGTGACCAAAATAAAAATAAAACTGACACTAGTGTAAGGTATCTCACTACCGTACGAGTCTGTTGCTGCCTAAATATCCCCCGAAAGCTGCTCTGTGCAGGTGCTTAATGACACTGTTGTTTTCCAGTTTGATGCACAAGTGGGCTCAATTGTTGCTGTTTGTCAAAGATGCTCAACAGGCCTGTTTCCAAAAGTAAAGAACATTAGCAGTAGTGTGATTTGCATTTCCTGAGGTTTCTGCTCTTCGGATAGGACAGTTTATTTATGTTTGATGAAGAACTGAAAATAAAATAAACGCTATTTTGGTAAAATGCCATACACAGCCCTGTGAAAATGTGACATTTGCTTAAATACAGAATCTAATGTAACTATAAAGAGCATTTTTGCAGAAACCTGGTGAAGACAAATCTGGTTATTGTCACATGAAAACGAGTTTTTCCTGGAAGAAGTGTGTACCCTCTAGTCTCTTCATAGTAACAAGTATACCATGAGGTAAAAAACAAGCATGTGACTGCACCATTGAACAAACTGGTTTGGAATGGCAGTGCTGATGGATAGTTGCATTGATGACAGTCTGATAAAACCCAGTAATCAAAATGTCTGACATTCAACACAAATTTGTTCACTTTAGATTAGATTGATTGACATGCTAATGCACTGATTAGGGTCTTAAAATGGAACAATCGCTGCAATTATGTTGCCATCAGTGTGGCTCAGCCTGGTGTTGTCAGGGTAATGAGCAGAGCAATCTACACACCAGTGGTTTCCTTAAGTTTATTCAGCAGTGAGTTACCCTGCATTTCAACTGACACTGCAACAAGATTTTCTAAAAAAAAAAAAAAAAAGGAAAAATCTACATACAATTCAGCCCAATTTGCTGCTCCATACAGAATCAGGATTAGTGGCAACAATTAATGCATAATAAAGTGTCCAAACTGTTTTCAGCTCTCAATACTAGCATGTTTTCTCAAAAAATCTGGATATTGTAGCTGTTAAATACAAAGCAAAGTCTCTTTTATTTCCTTTCCTTAAGATCAAAAAAATGGCAACAATAGAATATAAAATAACGTGTGTGTGTGTGAGTACGTGCATGCACACCTATTTAATTGCCTTGTCACTCTAACTAGCAGTTGGCGTGTGCTGTGCAACACATATGCTCTGTTAGTGCTGCCTCATTTCTTTCATCAGGTGTTGCTGTTTAATCATCTCTGTGTGTGTGCGTGTGTGCGCGTGCGTGTGTGTGTGTGTTGTGTGTGTGTGTGGTTAGACAGCAGGGTCTTGCTAAAAAGGCAGGTGCAAAGCTTAATTCACTTAAATACTCACCAGGGCACACATTAGACTTGAAACCCACGTATCTTAACCAGTGCTGCTTTGAAATGAATTGTACAAATGAATAAAGGTATATTCACACTTTCATCCTGCAGAGACCCTTCAGAGGGGGGTCTGAAAGGGAAAAAATGTAATCTGTAGTGTTTAGAGGAACTGACATGAACGTCTCTCTCATTGTGGTTTGACAGTGTCCAACATATACGTTCTGGTGGCTCTCTACACAGAAAGGCAGCTGTCTAAGGTGAGTGGAGAAACCCCGCCTGCGCTTAAACATCAGAGCACTGTGGATTTTAACTGAACTGTTGAATTCGGAGCACTTTCACAACTCCCAGGAGGGATTATTTTTTTCTAAAACTGTTCTCTAAAACTAGCTGACCCTCCCCAATTGCATCTGGAAGTGGTAAAATGAGAAATTAGTTTCACCATCTGCATTTAGGGCATATTAAGTTATGCTCTGTCTGTTTGGCATGAATATGGAACATCATGAGCTTTTTAAAACTTTAATAGGCCATCATAACTC
The DNA here is from genome assembly GCA_943593645.1 of Bovichtus variegatus. Taxonomy (NCBI): domain Eukaryota; kingdom Metazoa; phylum Chordata; class Actinopteri; order Perciformes; family Bovichtidae; genus Bovichtus; species Bovichtus variegatus. The sequence goes on from CALSCE010009506.1 coordinate 6,752,739, forward strand.
GAAATGTGGTTCTGTTTTATTTCAGAGATCTGTTCAAAAGCAGAGCTAAGAAATACTTGCAGTTTTCATGTTTAACCGCTGTATTCTCATTGTTTTCAGAATAAGCTCAACAATAAAGGACTAAAGTTAAAAATCTGCAAACAAAATAAAGGCAGTTAATCGGTTGAAGATTGTTTCAAATAGGACAACTTACTGTCTTAAAGATTTAATGTAGAAATAAAAACTCCTGCTGTGGTTCCTCTTCGTTCCTCTTCCCAGAGTTCATTCACTGAACTTGTGGGATTTCTGGTCCATTGCATGAACATGGCAGTCATGCTAACATTCCCTGCTGCAGTGGTCCTATTGGTCCCCTCCATGACCCCAGGTAAGATGTTTTTTTAAATGAAAATACCATCTCTGCGGCCTTGCTAATACCTGCTGTTCATAACAAAGACAAGTAGTTGACTAAAATAGTATCATGTATCATGCAGCCAAACCATTATCCATTCATTGGTAGTTAACAGTGGTGCCATGTGTATAAAGCAGAAAATGAACTGTAATAAAGATGAAGAGGACATTCACATCCTTGCCCTTCAGAGAAACAGTCGACCAGTTTGATAGTGCAGTAAAATACATATCTTATACAGAGCCATAATTGGAGTCGGTTAGTGGTAATGGACCAGTTGGTCATGACTGGATTATTTCCAGCTGGCTCTGAGGAGAAGAGAGGAGAGAGGAGAGATGCCAAGGTAGGTGGGGTTTGCAGTACAGGGTCATCCAAGGGTCACCTTCTTCTGTCTTCATCAGGCTGCCTGACAGAAACCATGGCACCCTCCACACACGAGCCACACGCTACACCAGCACACTATACTCCTTGGAGTGATTTAGTCAAAACATTCTAGATCCAGTTTTGAAAAAAGTTGCCTGACGTGCTTTGGTTTTTATAAAAAATAAAATACAGAAGTTACTATTTGTTTGGTAAGTAAATGCCAGTGGCATTCAGTTGCATTCAACAGGACATTTGACTGCCACCAAATGTAGAAAATGTATTTTATTTAAGCAAATCTATTGCTTGTCTTTTTGGAGTAAGAAAAAAGTGCATACTTCTAGTGTGATGGGAAGTTATCCAACTTGCTGAAAGTAAAATGTAAATGATTTCAATTTCAAGGTCGCATTTCTCGCTTAAGTGTTTCATACCGTTTGTATAATATATTTAGCTCAGAACGTTTTGGCACAGTCTCAGTCCTTTTGTCTTCAAACTTTAGTTGGGACATCTCTGACTTTACCTTAATCATGAGACAGACAGATATTCAGTTTGTAGTGTAATTTGGCAATCTGCACACATTTTAATGTTCATTTAGTTTAAGAAAATTATTGTTTTAATTCTTTGCTCCTCTTCCGTTTTGTTATATTTTCCTCACCTCTTCTTTCCTCTTCTCTCCTTTCTTCTCCTCTTCTCTCCTTTCCTCTCCTCTCTTCTCCTCTCCTCTTCTCTTCTTTCCTTTCCTTTCCTTTCCTTCCTTTCCTTTCCTTTCCTTTCCTTTCCTTTCCTTTCCTCTCCTCTCCTCTCCTCTCCTCTCCTCTCCTCTCATCTGTTCTCTCACTGGGAGGTAAAGGAGTCGGTCCATCTGTCTGTCTTTCTCCTCTCTGCGCTGCTGTTCATACAGGAAGGGCAATGACAGAGGGCAGGTGTGTGTGTGTGTGTGTGTGTGTGTGTGTGTGTGTGTGTGTGTGTGTGTGTGTGTGTGTGTGTGTGTGTGCAAATGCTTATGCAAACGGTATTCAGCCACTAACCATGGAGCCGAGTGCAAGGATCTGATATCAAGCTTAATTTCAAATTTTGAGGAATACTTTAGCGATGAGGGGAAATTGTTCTCTGCTGTCATTATTTCATTATTTCCACTGCTTTTGATGTCCTTTAATGTGTAAGTCTGCTGCAAGGATTTTCTGGGTTCAGAATGTAAAAGGGAATAGCTCTGTTTATCACAGTCTGAGTCTATAGACATTTAGTGAGACAATCTGGGGTGTACAGTACATAGTTCTGCATACTTAATATGTTCTAAAGTTGGCATAAATAAACTTTAACGCTCTGCTTATGCACCGAGTATTCAGCCATTGTACAGTTACCGGAGGGCTTAATGTAAAATGAGAGGTATTAAACTGCCAGTTTTGTTTAACTGTGTTTCTTGACGTTTCCTGGCTTTATCATAACATCTCAAGCTTGCTGATGAAACATTTGGCAGAGAGTAACAAGTAAATATGATGAAAAATAATCGTTGGACTCTTAAGAAGGACAAACACCTTTTCAGCTTTTTTGAATGAAGGTACTTGAATAGCTCTGTGCTAAATCCTCTGCACAGCAGAATAAATCCTGTCAGGTGCTGCTGGTCGATTTCTAAGTTCACATCTCAGATCCAAACTTAGACATCTAAACATATTGCTCAGGCTTGAAGGTAAAGTGTGTCGAATTGGCATCTGGGGTACATACAGTTCTTAGTTTGAACGTTTTACCCACATCTTACTACAGAAAATGAAGCATGTTCCAGTCTTGGCCATAGTAGAGTTTGCTGAGATTGTTGCCTTTACGAGTGACGACCAACGTCAAAGTGAATGTTTGTGAGTTCACAGACAAATACATCATTTTGTTGGGAAATCGTGAGAGAGTGATGATTTACTCCTCTGGTATGTTTGTTTTTCCCACTTAAGCTCCACCCCTCTGTGTTTCTATGATTATTATCTACTGTAGCTGTCTTTGGAGCCAATCTAGTTGTCTAGAAGCCACATAGAGCCAGAGAGACAGATGGTTATTGGATAAGATCTGCATGGTTTGATGCCAGGTGTGCTGACCTCCACATTACCCTGTTGGCACAACAGGCCGTTTTTATTTCTGTGTCTGTGCACATGAATTAGTGTGTGGGTATATGCTTGTTGGTGTGTGTCTTCCTTTCTGTGCAGCATGATCTTTTGCAAGCAAGCATATGGTGACAATTGATAAAGCCCTGTTAGGCAAAGTGTGTGCGTGCGTGCGTGCGTGCGTGCGTGCGTGCGTGCGTCAAACATAAACGTCAAACATCAAATATTCTTTTATATTGACTCACAAAAAGAGACACAGTTTTACGAGTGTGCACACACACACACACAGGCAAACATGGCGACCACTGTATAATAATGTCCTTGGCGTAGTTGGACTGCTCTTATACTTTGAGCTGAGATGATTTATTTTACTAGGCTTGTTTTGCTGTTTGTTCAAGATCAAATGATGACCTTTTTTTCTCTCATCCTCTTCCTTTCTCCACTCCTTAAATCTTCCCTTCTCTGTTTTTGTTTTTCTCTTACTTTCCATTCTGTCCCTGTCTCTCCCTCCATCCTCCATCTCACACTTTCTTGCTCACTTTCTTCTCCTCTTTCTCTCTGCCCCCTCCTCCCTTTTTTTCACAACGTAGGCTTTCCCTCATCTCTGCTTCTCATCTTTCTATACTTCTAGGCAGTATATCAGTTGGTCACATTAAAGCTTTATCCACATCACACTCTCTCTCTCTCTCTCTCTCTCTCTCTCTCTCTCTCTCTGTCTCTCTCTCAGTTGGTGGTGTATTCGTAGTTGGTTCTCACACCATCCTCTTCCTGAAGCTTTACTCCTATAAGGACGTCAACATGTGGTGCAGAGAGCTGAGCCGCGCCAAAGCCAAGAAACTTTCCAGGTCGCAGTCTTGTGAGTGGCAAACACACGTGCACATGCATATTTTGGGTAAAGAGAGGGATTTATTGCTCATTTTAAGGTCAGTTTCTGTGTATGTTTTAAATGTCTTACCCAAAATGATCTGCCAGCCCCTTGCTCATGCTGTTACACTGACATCTAACGGCAGGTACCTGATACTGCAGCTATTACACAAAATGGAAGTTTGACAGTTAAGCAAACAGGAACTTGATTATGTAACATTTGATTATTATGTGACATTGTCTTGTGTCAACTTCCACACATGATTTCCATATTATTTTCTCTGTATTTGTATATAATAGTATTTACCATAACCACTAACAAATACAATGTTACATACTTTACATGTGTGTTTGTGTATTAATTCTGCCTGCAGGTCCCTCAGCACAACACTTCAATGGAGGGGACCATAAGGTGTGTTACCCTGGCAACCTCACCATCAGAGGTACTTAAATACACCTTTCTAGTTTTTCTATGAGACTTTGTTAATAACATTTCTATAATGTGCCCCTGCTTCTTTTTCATGTTTCTTTTTTTTTTGTTGACTAACCGCCACATTGACCTCCTCTCCGTCTCTGCAGACATGTACTACTTTGTCTTCGCTCCAACTCTGTGCTACGAGCTCAACTTCCCTCGCTCTCCTAATATTCGCTTGAGTTTCCTGCTGAGGAGACTGTTTGAGATGGTGAGGAAATATCTCATGACAGCTCCAGCCAGAAAACAACACGTTTGCTGCAGCTGTATGTTCAAGTCAAAAAGGAGTATGAAGTCATTGTGCTTATTCCAGGGAAAACATTGGTTCCTATGTTTGTAGCTTGTTTGCATCATTATTAGCGGCTATGATAATATTTTTCACACTAAGTTAAATGCTGAGATTTAAGGACATGGTAACAACAAAGTCCAAAAGAGCAAAGAACAAGAGCAGTCGGACAATCGGACATGTAAAGCATGTCTATTATAAACAGTATAGTCGAATATCTTTCCAGTAATGACGCATAGCTTTAAAAAGTTCTTTAAAAGTTCAAAAAACTGTCACTCACTTTGTTGACGTGTGTCTTTGTCCCCAGCTGTTCTTCATCCAAATGTTAGTTGGTCTCACTCAACAGGTACGATCTTATAAAGTAAACCAAAACTGATGTGTGGTCATTCGTTTTATATTTATACTAAAACTTTTGGGAAAATGATGTTGATGTTATGGTGCGTGTCTGAAAATGCTGCTTTCTGTCTTCTTTCTTTCATCAGTGGATGATTCCCATCATTCAAAGTTCCATGAAGCCGCTGGAGGTAAGAAGGACAACGTGACAGTGAAGCTTGTTCTGCAGAAAACAACATGCTGTGCTTTTTTCTTTGTATTCTATGTGTCTCTCCTCTCCTCTGCAGGACATGGATCTGTCCAGGATGACTGAGAGACTTTTACGATTAGCCGTGAGTAAAAAAAATCAAATTAAAATGTAAATACTACATGTTGATACGTATGTTGTTTGTCTTCATGCACATAGGATGAAATGGCAGAACACACAGAGCATTACGAAGTGCAATGGTGATGACTCTCAGCCCTTCTGTTTTTGAATTTAAGATGTAGCTCACATTCATTTCCACTGAGAGATCATAGTAAACCAGTCCACAGTCACTGTCACAGGTCATAAATACATTATTAGAATCAAAATCAACTCAACTTTAACATTTCATTAGTGTCTTCCCCAATGTTACTGTTACACATATTAAGGAGCACAGGGATAATGCACGGCTTATTGCATGTTGTTAGTGATTAACTGACTGGAATGAGAATATAGTAAATCTCACCGTGACTTTGTTGAGAGTATGGGGAGGAAACGTGCTTGAGTTTTGCGTCAGGCCTTTACTTGTTGTTAGTTTCACAGTCATAACATTTATTTTTCATTTTGGTCCTTCCATTTATCTAACCCCTTCTCCAGGTTCCCAATCACTTGCTGTGGCTGATGTTTTTCTACGGGTTCTTCCACTCGTCTATGAACTTCACCGCTGAGCTGCTGCACTTTGGAGACAGACAGTTCTATAATGACTGGTGGTAAGTGTGTGTGTGTGTGTGTGTGTGTGTGTCTGTGTCTGTGTGTCTGTGTGTCTGTGTGTGTCTGTGTTTGTTTGTTTGCATAGCAGTCCATTTATTAGCATGTGTGTGCATGGGAATTAATTTGCATACATACTCATGAATGAGACTTTGTAAAGTGTACGTAAGCACGGGTGGTAGATTATTTCAGTACTTTGCAAAACTAAGAGTGGGGAGTCACTTTATGTATTGGACCGATTCTGATATTAGTAAATCAATTTCATCACTGAAATATACTGCAGAATAATTACCATTTAAGCTTTTCCTCCATGACAATAATGCTTTTGGACATATATTATATTATATATTATATATTTTTTATATATATATATATATATATATATATATATATAATATTCAATATTGATCCATCTGCCTTGATCCATTG
>CALSCE010009506.1:6763906-6765153 GCA_943593645.1 Bovichtus variegatus
TAAACAAAGCTTTCCAGTTCCCCTGGTTGGATTCAGTCGCACATTTATGCACTTCTCTCTGTACCTGCACATGCAAACATATGTCATATAAATATCAATCTGTCATTTCAACACATACATACAGAGAGACGCTGTCTTCCTATCTTTGCTTTGTCAATTTTTTTCTTCTTCCACACCTCCCCTTCTCTCTCCTCCTCTCTTTCCTTTCTGTCCCCATCCTGCACCTTTCCCTTTGTGCTCGTCCTCAGTAACAGGTTGATCCATGGCTCTTCTCCTGACATCCGTTATTCCGGATCTTTCCGAGGAACGCTGACAAGATGTGAGTGATGATGATCTTCTAGACAGGAAACCAGGAGACGCAAACCTGTCTCATTCTGCGAGATGGATGGCGCGTAGGTCCAGGGACACATTATAAAGAGAGAGCCCGAGCATTTCATTTCAATACAACCTTTGGTCAGGCGTTTGTGCATTCACATTCATATGTTTAGGTGATACACAAAACAATTGTACAGTATGTCCTAAAAAGCAGTTTAAAGGGGACACACTTCATACAGACCCTCATTTTTACCCTGATGTTTTGCTTGCAAACAATTTTACTATACAGTCATTTACTCTTGATATTTGACCAAGAACCACCTCTTCTTCTTCTTCTTCTTCTTCTTCTTCTTCTTCTTCTTCTTCTTCTTCTTCTTCTTATTCACATTTATCACAAGATACAGATCCCTTTTTCTTGATAGAAGACACCTCATTTATGTTATTTTCTATCAAAAAAGGAAGAGATTTATGGATGCATCAGCAGAGTTATTTTTTAGAGTTATAAAAGGTAAATATTATCTTCATATTATTTTTGGTATTACTACACAGCGAAGTATCATTGTTTTGAGGATACAAAGTTGTTGGGTTGTATACTGGTGGTGAGGGATTTGTCAAAATGGGTGTAATTCAAATTTCTGAACATACCATTGCACATTTACATTAGAACAAGGTGAACAAGGTTTTCTTGTCTTTCGTGTTTGTCTTGACCTAAAACATGTTTCTATCTACCTGTTTTACAACGTTTGAGATATGTTTTCCTCCCATGTCTCATGAAGTGTAATGTACTGCACATTCAGCAGGAGTTTACAATGGTTCCATACCATAACTCCAATGATGTGAGGGAACATGCAGAACCTCCATCATTTGTGTTTTACAGTAGTCCTTTTAGTCTAAGCTTTATACATAACAATATTTGATAGTTTGGAAGAAAT
>CALSCE010009506.1:6768049-6868882 GCA_943593645.1 Bovichtus variegatus
ATCCATTTCTGAAATGACATCCCACACCACATGCGGCACAGTCACTGACTGCCCTCTGCTGTCTATAATATTCACGCCTTGTAGATTCTACTTCATATTTACATATTTCCCTCCTCGCAGCTTAAAACACCATATGGAAAGGGTCACGTATTTAACTGAAATGTCTAAATTGATAAAGTCCCATAACAGCAGGATGTTGCTTGTGCACTGTTACAAATGATCACCACACTGTGAGATGTGAAAAGAACCCTTACGATGCTGACATGTTGCATTTTGTCACGGTGACATCTGTTACAGTTTCACCTTTGACGTAATCTACATTTTAACCGTTCTCTGCACTTGGACGTAGTGATTGTTCATATAGTGGCTTTAATTTCACCTTTATTCACTTTGTAGTTATTTTTAAGTCATCATTTGAAGTTTCATATTGTGCCTTTTCTCCAATAAATGTTTTACTGGGGTTGTAAAAGTCTCAGTGCTGCACCCAATAAATGAATGTAAACTTAAAGACTCGACACTGTGAATATCCAGGAAAGAACTGTTATCTTGTCCACACACACACACACACAATGTATCCAGTTTAACCAAATCCACTCTGTTTATCCCAATTACGAGAAGAATTCCCCATCTTCCTCAGAGGTAAATAAACACAAACAGGCCATCCAGATCAGGGTTGATTCACACAGGCACAAAATGACTCTTTGTGGTTCAGATCTAATTTGACCTGAGCTATTTACTGTAAATCAGGTGACACCACACAGGATTTCTTCTTCTGCTATGACTGCCATGAAAAGGTCACATCTTCGCCAGAGAGGGGTGGATGTGTTATTTCTGTGTTTTTTTAAAAAGGGTAAGGTCTGTGCCAGTAAGAGTTAAAATCTACATTTTCCAATTCTTAATAAAAACAGCTTGAAATAAATATACCCATCAGAGAAACATTGCTGCAGGAATAAATAAATAAATATAGTTCCATTATAAATAAATAATCTAAATAAATCAGTTATTAGTTTAAAGCGGCCTTGTCAGTGTGGCCATGCCAACAGCAACAACTACACTGCATGGGCGGTTCTGAGGGGTGCAGGTCAAATATCGCGTTATAGGAATCAGCTTCATTAAGCCGATAAACATGACTAAGAGTAAAACAGAGTTAGGATTTTAAAAAATGGGCAGTTACAATTTTTTTTTTTTTTTTAACCAGATTTTACAGCATCGATGTGGTGGTCAAAGTTATGAAAAAACAATTCATTAACTGAATGGTTTATGTATGTCAGCCTTGTGTTTACATAGGGCATACATTATTCCCACAGTCTTGTGTAAGTGTGTACGTGTGTGTCCCTGTCACCTAATGCATGCTGGGATAGCCTGCAGCCCCTGAACTGCTATAAATGAGTATAGCAATGATCAGATGGGCATTGTGGCCATCTTCAATAAAGTCTTTGGAAAGTTTGTACCCAGTCTAAAATTTGAAATAAACGTTTATTGTATCACAACAGTGTGCGATTTCGACAGTTTCTGCACCAACTCTGGATCATCGTCATCATCACCACCATCATCATCATCAGCATCATCATCATTATGATGGACTTCAACAGCACTGAGTCCTGGCTTTTTATCAACACTTCATTTCCCATCCTGCCTGTAATAGGCAGTCCCACTAACAGAAGTGGCATGGAAGTATATCTTCAAAGACTGGCTCATTTAGACGAGGGGCTCTACATTGACTTTTACGGCCTTTGGATTGCACTGATGGTCATAAACTCCCTCATATTCCTGGTAGGCATATTCTTACATCCCTATACGAGTTTCAAAACTCATATTGACAGTCTGCACAAACTCCCCAATTCTCCTCTCCTCTCCCACAGGTGGGCATGGTGCTCAACATACTCGCACTTTATGTTTTCTGTTTCCGCACCAAGCAAAAGACCACCTCGGTGATCTACACCATCAACTTGGCGGTGACCGACCTCTTGGTGAATCTCTCTCTGCCGACACGCATCCTGCTCTACTACAGTGGAGGAGCGTGTCTCACCTGCTCCTACCTGCACATCTTCAGCTACTTTGTCAATATGTACTGCAGCATCTTGTTTCTGACCTGCATATGTGTCGACCGATACCTCGCCATCGTGCAGGTGGGTTTTGCCTGTGGTTCGGTCACAGAATTGTTCTCAAAGACGGTTTCTGAAGCCTAAACATACTGAACCCCTGCTCACTCTGCCTTTAAAACCAGAAGGAAAGTTCATCTTCTCTTTTGTCCTTGCAGGTTGAAGCGTCTCGTCGGTGGAGAAACTCCAGTGTGGCCAAATGTGTGTGTGTGTCTGTGTGGCTGTTTGCCATCGTGGTCACCTACTCCTTCCTTTCCACTGCTTTCCAGCACCCGGGCTGCTGCCTCTCAAAGCTCCTCTTTCTTACCATCACTGAGTTCTTTCTACCCCTCATCATCATCATGGTCTTCACGTTGCGGATTATGTGGGCACTAGCTGACCGCCGCCTGATGCAGCAGAGCAGGTATGACCAATGCTATGTTAACAACATACATAATCACGAGTGGAAACACAGAATATGATGACATTTCAGGTCTTAAAACCTTAAAAAATGACTGTCTTTTACATGTACAAGCTCTGTATAAAAAAATATATACATACCATAAAAGAATAAAAGGACTAAGATAAAATGACTGACATTTGCAGCATTGGCATACGGTTTATGAGATATCGCAGCGGTTGTGTTAACTGTATTTCCTCAGGGAGAGGAGAAGGAGGGCCGTCCAGCTGCTGACCACAGTGCTGGTCATCTTCACTGTCTGCTTCACACCCTTCCACATCAGACAGGTGAAAAATATCATCCTCGTAGCCCTTAAACCCTCCAGTGGCCCAAAGACACACAACATTATGATGATTTTTCTCCAAATAATCCTTTAAATGAAACAATCTGAGACAGAAGAAGCTCAAAACTCACGTCCATACTCAGGCCATTATCTGTGGCAAGTGCACAATGCTCTGGTGGGAACTACTGCATAACAGCATGAAGACGGGTAGATGATAATGCAATACCTGTTGCTGCTTTTATGTTAGGCTAAATGTAACAACATTGTGTGAGTGATCTCATGGCTGTTATGTCTTCTTGTGTTGCAGGTGGTGTTGTACTTCCACCCTGACATGCCTCATCATGTGATAGCCTACCACTTGACTGTCACTCTCAGCAGTTTGAATAGCTGTATGGATCCTGTTGTCTACTGCTTTGTTACAAATAATTTCCAGGTGAGACTAAAGTACTTACTTCGTCCTAACATCCTTCCTCTCTGCCACCTGTCCATCTTTCCATCCATCATTCTCTCCGGCCGTAATTTGTCCATCCGTCACTCATTTCTTTGCTTATTTACTCTCTGATTCATTGAATAATTTATTGCCCGTTTGCTCCTCAGGCCACTATGAGAAATATTTTCCGCCGCTCAGAGCCCGAGCACACTAGCGGCGACATCATCAGCATGCAGCATAGCTCCAAAGCCTCGGGGGGGACGGCGAACGCCATCACTAATAATATGATCATGATGACCAAGATCCCCACTCCACTGCAGAGACAATCTGGGGAAGAACCACACACTGTGAAAATGGGCTATCATTTTTGTACTCAACATACTGACCAGTGATAACAGCCTCAGTGTGTAATGGCACATTGCTAAGAGCTCAGGATCAACAGCCAATGCCGTTGTTAATAATATTAATATTAATAATAAAATAACCAACCAATTCAGCTGGTTCAGCAACCTAAAAACTTACAGTAACCACTTAAATCAATTACAACATTGACAAGAGACCAATTTAGTCTTCAACTTAATACTATTATCATGCCAAGAAACCTTCCCATGACTTTGGACGTGTGACTTTTCAGCTGTGAGACAATCTCCCTATCTGCGAGACCAACTCGCTGCCAAATTCAAACACTTCAGCAGAATACAAAGGTGACTTATGTGTATTATTATGAAATGGGTAAATTATGAATTTACCACTGGCAAAATCCCAAGTTTCATAAAAAAAAAAAACATATTTGATGTAATCTACACAGTCCACAGTCATTTTAGATACTGTATTTTATGCAGTGTCCAAATATACTTTCCTAAATCAATTTGGTTTTAAAAACCAAAAAGGGTTTCTTTTTTTTTGCGTGACATAACAGAAATAGCCTTTGCTGTTGCAGAACAATCATAGTGTTTGTAATCCCTAAATAAACCCTCTGGCTGAGATAAAGCATGCCAAGGGAACAATAATAGCTGTGACTTCTGTAATGTAGGATATTTTAGAACTGGCAAGGACAGAAGTGCTGCTATTAATAATAAAATATATTAATGACCCTGATACCTGCCTGGGGCCATTGCATCCTTTACATTTGAGCGGAACATGCACTGTCTAACAGACTTAGATCAACTTCTTACTGCTAAGTGTGAACAGGAGGAAATTCAACAATATACAATTGGAACACAATGTTAAACAGACCACACCTTGATCCCTTGACCATGGAAGGAGAGTGATATGTTTTTTTTGTGCCTGGATTACATGATGAACACTTCAGAAGATCCACCGCAAGAAAATATTTGGGAACGATAACCCCTTTTGTGCAGCAGAGGGCAACATTGCACTGCCTTTCAAAGACCATTATGGGGAGCAAAGAAAATGTGATCACTCAAATGTACACTGCTTAGATGACTGAAAGCAGCTACAACGCAAATGTTTGGGCTGTAAATAATATTATTTTATTATAATTTGTATGTGATGTTAAGTTAACAATTTGTTATTTTTGTTTCTTCAACAATCATCAGAACCTCTCTTTGTAGGGTAAAATGTCACAAATGGAGAAATGATGGAGGAAAATAAAGAGGAGTTTAGGTGAGTCAAATGCTTTGCATTGCTTTATGTATTGTTCTCATGCTTTTCCTGGTTTGGGAAAATAGTTATTGTCCTTGTTTCATGTTGATGGGATCAAGTTCTAGTGAATGAGTCAAAATGTATATAGCATTGCAAATCAGCCAACTCTGTCTGGTTCTGCAAATAGTTCTGCCTGGTTATTCAAATGTATTCCAATAAGATTAGATTAGAGACTGGTTTTACATTTGAATAATATATGTAATCAAATCAAATAATATTTGAGTTTTGAAGAAAAACAAAAAACAAAACAAGTTGAAGTTGATAAATGAACAATAACTTGTTATAAAAGTGAATCATTATGATTGTCAATCCCCGCCCATTGTAGGTGAGTAGCTTCATGACGTCATTTACGTCCTCTTACCACGCCTCGCTTTGTTACTGTGGAAACCAATGAGATTGATGAGTGTAGTGAAGCAGATGGTCACTCAGTTAGCCGGCAAAGGTTAGCCAGATTGCTAACCCAAACTAAGAGTTTTACTGTCACGTTATCAAAAATTGACATCACGCAGAACTGCTTTGACTTTACCTTATTGGAATAAATCTCAGGTATGTTACATCATTCTGTCTTTAATAAAACTGGTTCTCTCCGTCTTAACTCGCTAACTAACGCTAGCTTCCTAATTTACGTTAATTTATTAGCCAACCTAACGTTAGCCCGCTAAGGTAACGTTAGCCACAAGTCAAACCCCCAGTCAATGTAAAATTAACATTAGTGTGTCCAGGGTCAGGTGTTAATCTATGGCCATGTGTGACATCCTCACATGATTAAATGACGGCTAATGCCTCGTTATTAACTACGTAGAGTGTACAGCAGGGTCGGTCGGTGGTTCAGGTAAAACAGACCTAACTACCGTTAGCAGTCTTGCGAGCCCCCGAGCGAAACATGTCCTCACTGGTTCGACAAGAAAACCCACACCTATCATACATTCCCGTGAAATAACACGCATTATCAACTCTAGGGGAAGTTTAAGACTTGTGTAGATCGGTCACTATACATAGCAACAGGTTACTTTGTCACTGTGTGAAATAATCACGACTGGACATTTCTCAGGACTGTCTCCTATCTGTGGGAAGCGTTTTAACGCTCACTTTAGTTAAACATTAACATTACGTGACCTAAGACAGGCTGGAAGTGATTGCGTTGAAACGAGAGAGGAGGGGGGATTCAAACGATCCCCACGATCACATTAAATAAACCCGTTTTCACTGTTAATTTATGACGTTACGCAACACAGCTGAGGGTGTTGTAACAAGTGTTGATTTCCTAATGAGGCTTTTGTTCATGCCTTTCTGGTCTTTATAGCCTGCTAGTGTTGTGGTTTAAAGGTTATGGTTACAGGTGATGTCAGTGAATGAATGAAAATCTTTATAGTAATCTCGGAGAGTTATGGTGTGGCAACATTGCTTCATCCTTTTTGTTTCGTATCATGGGACCCAACTGCACTGCAGGCTCCCATGCTTTTACATAGCCTTCTAGTATTTGGACCTTGACCCCATACTTAAGAACAAAAGTGATATAAAAATGTGCTTTGGATGTCTTATCTTTCAGTGTCTGTGAGTACTATTTTAGAAAATAAGTTATTGGGTTGTACATTTTTAGAGCTTTCGCTTACTCTCTAACTGGTGTGTCTTTTCCTTGCAGGTTGTTGTGACACTCAGTAGGTCTTTGCCAAGAAGTTTCCACATGCTTTGACCCCGACATGCCAAAAAGTGTACTTGCATGCACACACAGACTTCTGCTGAGCCACTCTCCAATCACACAGTCCAAGTACTGCATGCACACAACTTCCAACACACACTGCCACCGCAAACGCACTCTCTAAGATATATTAACCCATAACCCTTCTCACAGCATACCACAAACGCAGCTACTGGATCCGAAAACCCGCATACCGCCACCCCCCCTCTCCTACCTCTTCTGCTCTTCCGTGCTCCACCCCTCTACATACCTCTGGAGCTACGCAGAGCGTCTTTGCTCTTCCTGAAATTTGTATCCGCAAGACACAGTGAGGAAAAAACATCACTCTCCCTCTGAACCGTGCGCCGTGTGACATATCTGCATGATGGCCATGGGATAAAATGTATGGAATATATTTTTATCACATCATTTTTTTGGACACAATCTCATTATAATGATGATTCCTGCATCATCCTCAATTATTTGCAATTCTTTGGCTTTGAACCCAGAAGGTGCTGAACAGCAGAGAGGCTCTCTAATGAATCTTTCTGGATGTATTTGGCTTCTTTTACACTGTGAGCGATCAAGATGAAAACCATGGACATTACATGTTCTATTGGCATTTAATACCGCAGTACAGTTCTGCTCACATATATAGGAAATAGTAGCAATAGTTATTATACACTGATATATATATACCAGCCATTCTGCAAAGTAAACTCTTTATGAGATTGTAATGGGAGGAGAAGCAAAGCAAAGGGAGGCTTCTGGCCTTCCGCAGAGGAGGAAACCCAAGGAAGAATCAGATGAGAGTGACAGCGAGAAGGATGTGGAGGAAGAGGGCAGAAGTATGCAGATCCCTTTGTATCGCTGGATAATGCACGGGGCAGTGATGTTTGGACGGGAGTTCTGCTACGCTATGGAAACAGCCCTGGTAACGCCAGTGCTGCTGCAGATAGGTAAGGAGATGCAATACAGTCATATAGAGACAAACACGCTCTTGCTATTCTCTCACTTAAACAACACTGGAATTTTTAACTTCCAGCACGTTTTGTGCACCTTGTTGTGATAGGCGTGGGACACAGACATTAGCAGAACAACTTGTACATAATAGATAGGTAACTGACACCGACAAGCGCAAATACCTGTGTTAACATACATTCCTCAGTTTTTTCAGAGGTAGCAGAGTTAGAACCACCCCACATAAGGTACACAGTGGTAGGTAAATTGTACCATCAGTGTAGCCATATGGTGTTTCAAAGCTGGTGTTTACACTACATTTAGTGTGCAGCACATTTTGTTTATCTTGTCAGGTATCTTAGTGATATCTTTGTGGCAGTGCTCCCCTGGTTAGTGTCAGAAACGTTCCCAGACCCACACTGACTCTTTGCCCAGATTCAGCTGTGAGCATCTTGTTATTTGTTCATGTTCGTGTTGAAGCCCACCATAGCTATCCAAAAAGAAATGCGGTCTAAATCCCAGCTGTACCAGTAGTCTGGTAATAGCACCAACACTGTGGAATTTGACTGTTGTTTCATAGCCAGACAGGATCTATTGATTTCCCTGGCTGCACCACTGTTTCATGTAACCTGTCTGCCCAGCAGTAGCCAACCAGGGGCTATATAGTTAGATGTCAGGTTTGCCACCATGGCAGAAATGGAACAAAGGTATTTTCCACTGGCTATGTATGACAAGAATGTCTAACGCAGCACATTTTAGCCTCTGTTTTCCCTCCTATTCACAATATTGTAAGAAAGATTATGTACAAAAAACTTTCATGTATCCTATTCAGGATGTTTTTGAAAGCATTTTTAAGTTAGTACTGTAGCTTTTTTACATTGAACTCAAGTAGGATGTTTGTTCAGCCTAGCTTTCTTGCAACACAAACCTACTTAAGGAGTTCACCTTAAAGGTTCCTTGTGGAGCTTTCCTTAAAACAAATAACTTATGTTGACACAGTATTACTCACCAAAACACACTGTTTGTTCCTTGAGGTCTAACTATCTTGAATGCATTTCTACCATTTAAAAAAAAAAAAAAAAAAAAAAAAAAAAAAAAACCTGCTTCATAGCACTGCTGGAGGTGAAAAACTCCACAAGGTACCTAAGTTAGGTCTTGAGTGAGCAGCAATTGAGAAAAAAGAAACATTTGTCCTGCTGAGAGAAAGTCATCTGCTGTTTTGTTGACTTAAGGGAGATTGAAGGCAGGAGCAGAGCAAGGCAGCGTGGGTAACATGTTGTTCCCGTGAGAACCAGTCACACCACCCAGCCAGCTGACTGACTTCAAGTACATCAGATTTTTACATTGAAACCATATAAGGGGTGGGTGAAAAATCAGGATATTGCCATCTAGAGATGGTTGTTTTTTATTATAACTGACAGCTGTGCATTGTCTCCCATATATAACGCACATATTTAGGCCAAATTGGTACATTGAAAGTGATCAAACCACATTGATTTTGAAAAAGCTGTATTACAAGGATGAGTGTTCCCTGATTTCAGTGCATGCTTAGTTCTGCCACCACTTTCGTGGCTGGTTTGTGCATATTTCAGTCTGTGCTGTTTTTAACAGGCCACCTCATTACCTGAACTGTTCCTGCCACTCTAAAAGCCCTTTTCAAAGGAAGTTGCTTAAGAAAACAAGTGGTTATTCATACATTGGTATGCTAGAGCTGTTATGTGCAATGCTTTTATAAACAATGAATGGAATGTAACAAAAACATTCACCTTTTATGTGGAGAAAAAAAAGAAAAACGTTTTTCTGCCCAGACTTCCACTGTTTTAGGTATTATGACAAGTCCCTACATGACAAACATATGAATACGTTGGCTTAGAGCATTGAAGCTTATGTCAGTCTTTCAGTCAGTAGTAGTTAAGAAGTTATTGTTAAAGACCGGGTTTGTAATAAAAACATGTAAATCAAATTAAACTCAATGAAAACATTTGACAGATCTTAACATCATACTTTATAGCATATGTTAAAAGATCAGTGTAAAATACCATGTTTCTGGCCTTTTCAGAATGATAGTGCCTCAAGTGCAAAATGAACACGAAAGGCAAACTATATTAGATGGAGCAAAGCATATTTTCTGCTCAATGCGGCCTGAAAAAAAACATTAATAGTGAAGTTTTTAACGCTTTCTGCTTGCAACATATTTTCCTTCCGTTTTTCCATTTACATTCCTGTTTCATTAAGTGAACTCCAATCTTTTTCAAGTCAGTGCTTTAGAAATATTATTATTATATTAAATATACAATATTGTGAAAGCACAGACACTTTTTAAAATACAGTATGTTGCGTTAATGATGTAGCTTATTATTTAACCATTGGGGTCAAATTCAATAAGCGAGAGGCACATCTGAGGTAAAGCATTAGTAGAGCATAGTTTTTCCTAACAAATAGAATAAAAAAATCTGTCCAAAAATAGTATACGTTGACTGATCTCTTAGTCTTGAATCTACCATTTTGTTTGTGTTTGTTTTATAGGTCTTCCAGAGCAATATTACAGTTTAACCTGGTTCCTCAGTCCTATCCTGGGTCTCCTCTTAACGCCTGTGATTGGCTCGGCCAGTGACCGATGTACTCTGCGATGGGGCCGGAGAAGACCATTCATTCTGGCCCTGTGTGTGGGTGTGCTGCTGGGAGTGGCTCTCTTCCTAAATGGGTCATTAATTGGTGAGTAGAAGGTAATGGAGATTGCCACTTAAAGATTAGAATAATTACTGTTTAACCCCATCTTTATGTATTTTCTTGTGTTCTGTTAGGCCTTTCGGTTGGTGACAGTCCCAGCAGCCAGCCAATTGGCATCGTCCTCACTGTATTAGGTGTGGTAGTGCTGGACTTCAGCGCTGATGCCTCTGAAGGACCAATCAGAGCTTACCTTCTGGATGTTGCTGACACTGACGAGCAAGATATGGCCCTGAATATTCATGCCTTCTCTGCTGGTAAGACATGCATGTATGGACACACACACACAGACTGACCACATAGATCTGTATACATATCAGTTATTCAATAATGCATATACAAGTAGCGCACACATATACATCGTTGTACATGTATAAATTAAATCACTTTGAGTACAGTTTCAGAAGCCGCTTGTATTACTCCTTGTTTATTAGACTTTGCACAAATATTGACTCGTGTATATTTGTCTATACCTGTCTCTCCAGGGCTCGGCGGAGCAGTGGGCTACATGCTAGGAGGTCTAGACTGGACTGGCACAGCTCTGGGCCAAGCATTTAAATCACAGGAGCAGGTCCTCTTCCTGTTCGCAGGCATCATCTTCATTATCTCTGTCACACTGCACATGCTCAGTATCCCCGAGCAACCTTTCGCGCCTTCCAACCAGCTTAAAGTCACAGGAAGTGCGGTGTCTACCAGCCAGTTGTCTTTCAGGCCCGTTGGTCACACGGCGCCTTCACTTGATGTGATTGAAGAGGAGGATGCTTCAGCTCGAGCACCGTCCCGAGAGGACAACGAATCGGATCCCGAGGAAGGGGAAATGGACTTCCTTGCTGTGGAGCGAGTGCGCAGTAAAAGCGATTCCGTCTTAGCCATGCCAGATGCTACAATCGAGATGGATTCTGACCTCGATCCAGACGCACAAGATTTCCTGCAAGAGGTGCATCACTTTCTACCAGAGACGCAGGGAGAGCTAAAAGATGTTTTCAAGCCATCAGACCACATTATCGGGTCCTCGTCTCCGTCTGGTGAATCAACCGTTCTTTCTGACGGGATGTTGGTCCTAGAGCCTACAAATCCAGCTTGGCCTAAGCTTAAGGGTCCAACAAACGACACTCCTCCTCTCCTTCAGATCAGCTCTGGCTCAGAGCACTCACACCGGAAAACACAGGTGAAACCAGCTGCTATAGTGGCAGACGTTATTTGTTTTGGCTAAAAATAACATTGCCGGGATCAGAAACAAATATCATCAAGTGTCAATGTTACAAGTAATTTGATATTCGATATATTAGTCATTATTTCCCATAATATTTAATAGGCAATATATGGAACTCTTCAGAGACAGAAAGCTTCTGTTCTGTATTTCCGTTCCCCTTTGTGCCTTCAATAAGTACGTCTGTGCCTCTCTTGTGTCCCAGCAAGACAAGCCTGTCAATGGTGTCCATGCGGGATTGTCCTCTTCTGACCACGCCAATGCAATGAAAGACCATCCCTTCACTAGGCTGCCGAGCCGACCCTCCAACACCGCCGTTTCATCACGACCACACCCACACACCTTCTACAGACAGGTACAATTGAATTTACCATTTTTTTAAATGACTTTCTGGAACAGTCATTTTGTCACATGTAAAAAAGCTGATGTTTGTCTTCTTTCTCTTTAGCCCTCCTTCACTTTCTCCTACTACGGACGAGTGGGATCACAGCGCTACCGACTGCGAAGGGCAGCACCACTGAGCCCTCGGCCAATCACCACCTCCCGCAGTCTGAATGACCTGAGTGAACTCCAGCGGGATGCCGACAGGCGGGAGTTACAGCTGTCAGCTAGCAGTCTGTCATCTGAAGGCTCCAGCAGTGAGGGAGGACCAGACAAGGGCACAACTGTTCGACTGCTCTGGTTATCCATGTTTAAGGTGAAGTAAATTACAGATGTCTTTAATACTTACGTATTTTTTTCTCCTCCTATTTCATTATTGAACTGCATGAGCTGGGATTAATAAAACCGAACATTCTTTGTGGAATTCATTCTTCATGTTCACCAGCTAGTCTTGATTCCTTGTTTCGTTTCTGTCCCCGGTAGATGCCGAGGCAGCTGTGGACATTGTGTGTGTGTCACCTCCTCACATGGTTCTCCATTATAGCTGAAGCCGTGTTCTACACCGATTTCATGGGGCAAGTCATCTACCACGGAGACCCCACGGTACACACAAACACACACACACACAAACTCGCATAACCTCATTCCTTTGTGTCTTATTGTTTAAAGACAGTTGTGCTAACTGACTGCAGGCTACACAAAGTCATGTATGCCAAATATAAACACTGCAATGTCAGTTATCTAGTGTATTTGTAAAGTCAAGTGTGTGATTACATTGCTGAAATGATTCAGTTTTTTTCAGGCACCAGCCAATTCTACCAAGATACTGAACTATCACAGAGGAGTACAGATGGGCTGCTGGGGATTGGTGGTCTATGCTGCAACTGCTGCTGTCTGCTCTGGTAAAACCCAAACACTGTCTATTTTTAGATTTGAATTGAAATCGCCTGACCACTGTATTTACATAAAAAAAACAAGTGGCCAGTGATGCAATGACACACCCCCCCCCCCTTGTCTATCCTGCTTCCCCACACGTCTTGGATAATTGATATGTTCTTGTCATCTCTTCACTCAGCAATCCTTCAGAAGTCCCTGGATAATTTTGATCTGAGCATTAAGATTATCTACATTGTTGGAACTCTGGGATTCTCAATAGGTCAGTTTTCACAATAAAATGAACAGCTGACAATAATGTAGGGATGTGCAGTGGATTCGGGAGTGGCTGCCTGTTTTCTTAATGGGTATGCAGAATAAAAGGAAATGTAATGTATTTAAACAGCTTTCATCCCTCTAACCTTAGGAACGGCTATCATGGCGATCTTCCCCAATGTTTATGTTTCCATGGTGATGATCAGTAGCATGGGCATCATCTCCATGAGTATCTCCTACTGTCCCTATGCATTACTAGGGCAGTACCATGAAATTAAAGAGGTATGTACACGAACGGAGAGTACACACACATGTCCCTGCACGTTGTCCGACCTGGCGAAACACAATAGCATGAAATAGGAGCATGTACTTTACACGCATACAAACAAAACGCATCCAGGCTTTATTTCTTTTGTGTATCATTTAACCTTGGTATATTAGAAGAGGCTTTACATCAACAACACTTTTGAAACACGTGAACATTTAAACAAGTTCAGTCAGTAACTAAGTGTGTGCTCCCTAAAGCATTTGAAGTTGATGTAATATTGTTGTATTTGTTCTGCATCTCATCACTTGAGACATTATGTAGCAGTGGTTACACATATTGTATATTTTCGCCCTGCCTGTAAGGTCAGTCAACATATTAATAGTTTTTAAACTTCACCTAAAAGCGTAAAAACACGGCATCATGAAAACCCACACACTGATAAACTATGGGATGTGCGATTGAAGTGACTCCTGCACTGTTCCTCTCCTCAGTACATTCACCACAGTCCAGCAAACACTAAAAGAGGTTTTGGGATTGACTGCGCTATCTTATCCTGCCAGGTGAGCATTTATACTTTTTTCTCCGTCCGCTCTGAACTTAAACTGATCCAGCTAAGTAAGATGGTGCTATTGAAATGAGCAACACCCAAACAGGACTCTGTGATTCTTGGTCTTTTTGTGTTGAATCATTCCATCTTAATTTCCAGGTCTACATCAGCCAGATTTTAGTTGCATCAGCCCTTGGCGCTGTAGTAGACGCAGTTGGCAGTGTGAGTGTCATTCCTGCAGTGGCCTCGGGGGGCGCCTTCCTTGGCTTCCTTACTGCCTGTTTCCTCGTCATTTATCCGGACGGGGAGCCGAGCAGCTCGGAGCAGGACCAGGGCTTGGTGGCTTTGCCTGGAGATTCAGACCAAAATGGAGGAAGGACCAGTGACCAGAGATTGGCTCTCCTGAACCTCACAAATGGAGATAGTTTGAAGAAGACAGAGAATGATTCTGTTGCCTGAGCATTAACAGGCCAAGCCACAGCATGTGAGGATTCTACCAAATGTCTCTGCCTTTTGTGACGGAGGAAAACTGACAAAAAGAGGGAAAACATGGCAGAAAGTTGACTACAGAAATCTGGCTGGGATAGATTATCTTTTTGAAGTAGAGGACTGAACAGAGGAAACAATCTCAGTGTTGGGCTGCTATGCTTGTCTTATTGCTACCTCAACCCTAAAACAAATTACTGTTGAGATGGATAGACGTGAGCCATTAGTGACTTGTTGAGACTAAATAACTTAGCTCAGACTACCGAAACAAGTGTAAGCCTTTATTGCGAAAAAACAAATGGGAGAGAGAGAGGCACACAGAGCACTTTCTGTCTCACTTCTGAACATTATTGTCACACTGCTGCTGCAGAATGACATAATGCATAATGTTTTACTTCACAGAAGCTGCTCCATAACTGCTTAATAGACAATCATGGTGCTGCAAAAGTGCATTACATGTAGACTGAATACAGATGTTCATTTTTGTTCCAGTCTGTTAATGGAATACTTTGGGTTAGGGGTATTATATTGTTATTGTATAGATGCCAGAAAGTTTCCAAGCTACAGTTAAAGCCTTCTATGTTTGTTGTAGACAACAATTTCATACGCTTTTTTTTTTTTATTCACTTTTTTTATTCACATTAATGATATATAGCGAGCTAGTGTGCAGTATGAAGTGTCCTTTTATGACAATTTTTTCTTGCCTGTACAGAAAAGCACAAACATTCTTAATTAGATATTCTCCTTTCATGCCATGATACGCAAGAAACGTTTTATCGTAATGTAGTTAAGAAATTAAGCCAGCAGCTGTGACAATGTCTTTTTTGCGCTACTGTTGAGTCTGCAGATGGATCTGTTATCCATGTTGCTTTTATTGAAAATACCAACCAAATGCAATGCAAAGTCTGTCTCAATAAAGACAGATTTTTCATTGCAATGTAGTGCAATAGTGTATCATGGCCGCTCAAATTTTACCTCATCGTTTTTGGGGTGTTTGTGTGATTTGTATTAGAGGTGGCATTCATTTTTGCTTTTTATTGAATTAATTCAAGAAGTGTTTTTGAAATGTACATTTCAAATACAGTTGAAATGGGGAAACATGTCCATCACGGCACATGCAGTATGTCATATCCAGTCAATGCAAAAACAATAGAAATACTCTGGCATCAGGGATTGAAGTTTCTGTTTGTATTTTGTATTGGAAGCCAAATCACCCTACCCAACATTAGGTTGCTCAGTGTGCCGTGCTGATCATTTGACAGTAAAATTGTCCTGCTATACAGAAAGGACAAATAAAAAGATAAATAGCTCCCATACTGCCAGGCTTCAGTTAACATGAGAATAACAAACATGAGCGGTAACAGAGAGTCTGTGGAGGATTGTTGTGAACATTGAGCAGCATGCAAGACGATGTTTAGCATAGTCCCTACCACACTTAAACATATTGGCGGTGTCACAACCTGAGTGCTGTGTATATATTATAAAAAGCTACAGACTTGGGTGCAATCTTAATTGAACAGCATATTATCTCCTTTTTAAAGGCTCATCTTCAATAGAACCTCATCATTCTTGAATGTGTGTTAGTATAAATGGCAAACTCTGCCTCAAGTCCACTAATAAGATCAGTATTTCTTTAATTGGGGAGGTTTAATGTCACATGGTCTGAAACTGTAACATAAACCTGTAATGCTGCATACTGAATGGTAGAGAGGACCGTATCTATGAAACGCCAACAACTGATCTATGCAAATTTTAAATAACCTTGGCGGGGATGTTGTGACCAAGTGAACGTTGAAGACGTTAAAGATGTTTATTGTCTTTGGACCCTTGAAAGACTTCTTTACTCTGTTTATGGGCACTGCCAACAGTATTTCTGGGGACCTTGTATCCTGCTAGCTATGCCATTGCTTTGCCTGTCATGACAGAAAAGTGTTTGTTATAGTGTGTGTGATCGCTATCACTGAGGACTTAAGATCTTAAGTCTCGAGATTTACAAGCACTACTACGGGAACATCCTCATTTTGTGGATTTTGCATCATATATGGAAGGGAAAGTGTTTAGAAAATGAATACAAAATGATATAATCAATCACTAATTTCCCTGTAGATAATGCAGAGATTCTGCTTTTGTGTGACATGGGGTGTGGGAGGATACATACTATTGTTAGTTGTATTAGTTATTTTTACTAATACTTTGTGAGATACTTATACAGAAGATATTTTGTGTTTATTCCTTCATGGGATCTGTAGACACATTAAAACTTTCTTTTTCACTTTCTGATATTTGTCAGAGGACCAGAAAGAAACGTGCAGGTGAAGCAAAGCCTTATTTCGCTACAGCTTCTATTCCTTTGACACTAACTTAGTTTTAGTTCAATGAGTAATTTAACTTCAGCTGGTCTAAATGTTTCAGAGATGTTTCCATCTCTCCAAGAAGCTTTTCTGAAACACTCCACTTTTATTGCCAAACTACTGTACTAAATAATAAGAGCTTCTTGGAACGGGGCCCCTGGTTTATTGGAATTGTTTTTGGTTTTATACAAATGTTAAGACTTTAAGGATGCTATTCTATGTTTTGGTTTGAAAGTCAATCCCTGCTGTTTTTAAGAGATTTTTTGAATATTGTTGCTGCTACACAGACTTTTGTACAATGTAAACAAGGTATTTTTGTACCACTTATTTGGAAAAAGAGAATGAATGCACCTTCCCTTGTGTCTGTGTTTTAAATGGCTCGCTCACGCACACTATTTCTACATGTAGTCTTCATTGGCTCTTTTCTTTCCATTCTTTTACAAATGTTTGTAATTATTGTAAAAGTAAAAATGGAGATGAAATAACCTCACAATTGAAGCAACAAACCACAGGAAAGTGATTGATTTTAGTAGGAGGTGTAAATACAGTTATTAAGTAAGAAGTAGTAATTAAACATCTGTCATAGTACTTCTCTTAGCCTTGACAGACAGACAGACTTAGGGGAACTTTTTTTCTTAATACAATGTACAGTGCTATGTCCTTAATAGCACAATGTACATATCTGAAATAAAGTTACTTAATTTGTCACAAATTCATGTTAACAATTCATCCAACGTGTTTCAACAGAGTTAACCAGTGCAGTTAATCTAATGAAGCTATTCCTTAATACAATGAAGATAATCGTATCATAATTGATGTTTTTAATATATACTATTGCTTTAGCTATTTGTCAAATGATTGGGGGTGGACATTTCATGTTTTTTTTTATTTCTATATATTTTACAATTGTATTAAAGTTTTTTTTAAGCAAACCCTCTTAATTAAGGTACACATACTTTGCACATGGAGTGATTCCAGTTGACTGTATCTCAAGCTCAATTGGTCAACCACCACCTCCATCTTCAGGCCAGTATGAGTTATTACAGTAAGATCAAACTTCCTGTAAAGGGAAAATCCACAACGATAAAGAATTGTGTTGGTGTCAGTCAGTATCTACTTACACGGGTGTCTCCTTAAAATGGAAATAAATTCAGAGCATTAAAACTGTTTCTTTTTATCTAATAACATCAGTTCAATTAGTAAATATTACGTTGTTAGAAATGTTCGGTCCCTATGAGTGTGTTTCTATGTAGGAATTACAGGTGTTAATGCTTCTTATACTTAAGGTTTTAGCGAATTAAGTTTTCAAAGGGTTTCGACTGACTTACTTTCCAAACTATGCAACACACTGTAGAGCCTCATTTTGGTAAACTATATAAGTAATACACAATAACTTGGAGCCTAACAGGTCTTTCATTGTAATAAGTATATGCTTTATATCATACTGCATTATGCTTCCTCAAATCATCAATGCGCATGTTTTGCACAAGAGAAACAGGAAGCTGAGTGACAGGCGGTAAACATGGGAACCGGCATGATGAGCTCGTGCCATTCAGTCGCGCGGGAGCTTGCTGCGCAGCTCGAGTGACTTTTAGCTCCGGACTGCTGCCTTGAAGGCGAAGGGGGGTGAAGAAGGAGCCGCGCGGTATCCTGTGAGGAGGTTAGTGACCCGAAAGAGAAGTGTAACTTCATGGTTTAGTGAAAGACTTCACTTCAGTCGCGTTTGAGTCCCAGAGATAAGACTGGAAGCATCCTCTCACCTGCAGCGCGTGACTCAGCGTCACGTGTCGCAGCTGCGATTTAAAAAAAAAAAAAAAAAAAAAAAAAGCATTAGCTAAACTTTTAATTTGTAAAACTTTGTTAAATTCCATAGTATTTGCTAAAGTTTTATCCTGCATATACTCTGTGGTATACCGGCATGTTAGCTGTTTGATATATTCAAGCCTTAGGTACATTTACTTGCAGCATGATCCTGTATAGCTACAATGATTCTCCTGTTTTGTTGTGTGCCAGTGACCTATTTTTAACTCTGCCCTAAGGAAGCAACTCGATCAGGCAGTTAGTATTTTCTCTACAGGTGATATTCAGATTAGTTGAAAGTGAAAGAATGTCAGGTGGCTTTGCTCGAGATATTTTGACTAAAGAGGCTATGAGCCGTTCTTAATTTCAACTGGAAAGTACCATGTCCCATGGATTTAAATGGGAGCAGATCAAAGGAGTGGTGTGTAAAGATGGAGACATGGCAGTGGCAATTGCTTTGCACTACTTTTTATTTCCATCTAATTGACTTTGAAGATCAGACATATATGTTTCTGTTCGCCAGCTTGGTCTACAATTGACAGTTTACCCATTAAGGGTCTCCTTCACACTAGTTTCCTGTGTTTTTAGGGGCACGTTTAGACGTTTAGTTCAGACGATGCAGAATTTCAATCCCATCGTAAGCTTGACCACCTCCGGTCTGGAAGATACAGATGTGTGTTTATGTCACTATGTCAGAAGATGTAACAATATTATTGTATTGCCATGGTTTCATGTGGAATGTGCCCTGTTTGTCAAGGATCATATGATCGTACTGTACTGTATATGATTATAATCAAGTCACATCCTCGGACCAATATTGCAGGGACAGCAGCAGGTCATGCGGCATCATGCTAATTTAATGGGTTATTAATTCAGTTATGCTGGACATTCCCGTTGCTGAGGATTAGTTATCATTTCATTTAAAATGAGTGAACAGTGCTACAATGTTGCAATTTAACTTTAACAGTAAAATAAGGATAAAAACTTAAATATTTAAGCATACAGTATTTCTTAGGGAGAGCACTTGAAGTTATTTTGTGCAGCTCATCCTCAGCCAAAACATACATACATATATATATATATATATATATATATATATATATATATATTTATTTATTTATTTATATTTTTTTAAAGTTGTACGATAAGTCTGCCTGTGTCACATTTGCAAGACTGTCATTTTATCTGTGTTTTTGGGTTCATGTTTCCTCTGCACACATGAGCATAATTTTCCCAGAAGAGACTAGACGGGGAAACGGGGAAAATGTGATTTAAAATAATTTGTCCCTCACTGTTGTGACTCACTTGTAAAAAAGAAAAGGAAAAAAAGCAGTATACCATAGGAGGAAAAAGAAGAGCAAAGATGGGGCATAGGATAACGTGTCTGTGCTTTATCACATTATGTGAATGTGCAGTGAAAACCCTAATTGAATGATGAATGGCATCTTGTTCCATGTATTTCCCCAACATATCTTAAATCGTCTTAACTAATTCAGTTTTATGGATTTCTAGGAACGTCATGGGTGCCACTGGTGCCACAAGCTAAAAGTGATGAGATCTGCTGGCAACGATACTTTGTTCTAGAGACGGATTCAAACAGCCATAATCGACATCAGTGTATTTTATTTTTTTACTGTAAAAAACACTTTGCTGTTGAGTTTTTCAGTACATTTAAAAGAGGTTTTAGAAACATATTAATTGCTTCTTTACCCAGATCTTTTTTGTCTGTATTTAACAAAGTGAACACTGAATAATGTGAGATGGGAAGTGTAAAAAGTAGTACATTGCGCAATTATTAACTACACAATGTTGTACAATAGAACTAATCAATTAGTCGAACTACACAAAAATAATTTGCAACTATTTTGACAATCGATTGTCATTTTTCGTGCAAAAATGACAGAAAATGCTGTCTTCAGCCCCTTAGATATGGAGATGTTCTACTTTTCTCTGTTTTTATATCATATTAAAGTGAATATGTTTGGGTTTTGTACTGACGAAACAAGACACTTACAGATATCACCTTGCCTTTGTACTTGCCTACCCTTGCTGCTTCCTCTGCAACCTGCTTTTAACTCTCCTCCCCCCAGCTCCTTTTTTCCATGCTGTGTATGACTAATCAATGTAATTTCTGTTGTCATTGATGCCTGCTTTGTTTTGTACCCTATGGGGGATCTTCACTGCTGCTCCAAAAACAGAGCCATACCGTTACGGCAAATATCTTGCTGGAAAGGAAATGAAAGTCTTCTTTGACAACATTGGTCCAGGTGGAAATGTCTGACTGGGTCTTTAGAAGTTGTTGTTGTTGTTGTTGTTGAGAACCGCAGCGGTGATAATGAGCTGGAACAAGCACTAATGTGTTATGTGTTGTCAATTCATTTAGCTGATAGATGTTGTTCTCATGCGGAATGATGAAGATGAGAGAACTGCAACAACTCTCTGACTAATTAACCCTCAAGCCATTTTTCTGTTATCTGTATCTCTTCTTGTATACCTATTTGTGTCTCCTTTCACTAACTTACCCTCTGTCTCTTCTCTTCAAACTTTCAGTGGTTGTGATCCAGCAGGTCTTCGTTGGCCCTGTTCTGCTAGTCCAACCGAGTCCTGGGCTGGTGTCAGTGATGGCGGACCATCTGCCTCCTGCTCTGCTGGAAGCCTGTGTAGTGTTAGGAGCATCTAGCAACAAACTCAGTGAGGTCTACCAGGTATTTGTCTCAAAACGCACCTCAACACACATGTGACTGATATACTGTGAACTGAAAATTGGTAGTGTTATTGTCATCATAGATTGATTTTTAACTTGGGTTTGTAGCCCCTGAGATCAAGCAGCCAAGAAGGAAACATGAATGCAAACTTTAAACTACGCACTAGTGACTTATCTAAATGCCTAAAAGTCAAACTTATGTTTGAATCAAGAAATCCACATTTCTTTGGCCTAGTGATGAAGAGGTAAACCTTACAACTTCAATATTCCCCGTTGGATTCAGGGCAGGAATGTCAAAGTGTCTTTTGTTATTTTAGGCTCACCAAGAAAGACCATCTTTGGAACTGAATAATTGTTCTATTAGCTAAGGAGAATAAACAGTGAATATTGTTCCAGACAACACAAAATAATGCCTAAATAATGCCCTGATGCTATGGATGTTAAAAAGCCATGCCACCTTTTTTAACTGTTTTAAGATTAGGTAATCTGCATGTCTTTCTCTCTTCTATTAAATGAGCTGCATGAACGTATGTAGAATATGTGTAATGTAAATTAATCTTATAATTATAAAATGTAACAAAGCGAATTATGACAGGAATAAAACCCCCCAATGTTTCCCTTCCTATCTCCCGCTCAGGCCATTAACAATAATGAAACTCCAGACCACCTCCTGTTGGAGCCGGAGGTACTGCATGTCCTGGCGCCTCCCTTTGTTCGCAGACCGCAAACTGAGAGTGAACCAGTGAGGTCACATGGAAGGAGGCGGCGCTCCTTTCTCAGCAAGAGGAAGGAGCAACCTCCTTCAGCTGCAGCGACTCCCAACCAAGGTCTGGTACCTGCTTGTCTTCTATCCACACTTATTTTTTTAAACAAGGCTTGATGATTTCTCCCTGGCCTAACTTTACCAATGTTATAATTATTGATTTGTCTAATTTTGTTTTATATTATTGTAGCAGGCGGAAGAGGAGGAAGTGAGGATGTCAGTGTTCCTAAAGACATCGACCTCATGGCTTTACCTCAACTCTGCTTCCCGGGTATTTGATATTCCCTGGCATGCACACACTTGCACAAATTTGGTAAAGAAAAAATGTAGATTTTTGATTTTTTTTTTTTTTACATGAATGTTGTTAGTAGCGCAAAACACAAGACGACTTATACTTGTAGCATATCGTGCAGGCAAACATGTTTTGATATTTTTTTCTTGTTTCCAGGTGGGCTCCAAGTAACCAATGAGCAGAAAGATGAACAATTCCACTTCCTGGTTTTCACTGACGTCTTTGGCAACAAGACCCATGGAGTAGTAATGCAATGTTACCGACCAATACTGGTATACAGTACTCCACGTAATACGTGACACACACACACACACAGTTAACCTAAACCCAACTGTGATCTCCAACCTCATGCAGCTAAAAACCTTTTTAATATTCAGTGGCCATAAGCCTTGCCATTAGCAAGTGTCAATAAATAGCCTGCCCACATTAAACCGGTACATAAAACTGAAATGGAAGAAATTCACTGTCGGCACTCTCTTTCCTGTGTTTTTGCAGGAAGGAACTTCTATCTTCCAGAATGGAGCTGAGTCCCCTAAGTTTTCTAAACTTTTCTCTGCCTACAGTTTCTGTGTCATATCCAAGTATCCTTACTTCACTGCACTCAAAGACTGTCTGTCATGGTGAGAAACTGCTTGAAGTCAACTTCAACTTCAGTTTATTCAAAGTGCACATTACCAAGAGAGTGTACACTTAACAAGTCAGTAACTAACAACAACAGAGAAGAAAACACAAGATTACATTAACAAAAATCCGCACACGTACACACAATCACGTCATAATGTTAATATGACAACAAAGGTTAGGTTAATAATTTTACAGTACAACCATAACTGGATCGTGGTAGCTAGCCTACTTGTCAATGTAGACAAGGAAAGATCATAGTAAACAGAAAACAGATGTGTATTCAGCCTGGATTTGTGAGTATCAACAGCGTTTGCCTCCCGAATGTGCAGTTTGAGATAATTCCATAGAAGATAATTAAATCGGTTTAGCTTTACAATACAAAACTTCTCACAATCTCTCTTTCTCTTTGTTCGTCTTTGCTCTTTTTTTTAGTCTGTTAATCCAGCTAAGAACTTGCCGGTTATCTGACATGGAGGAGAGAGTGGAGGAGTTTGCAGCCAAACTGGCACTGGTGCCCATTCCCCCTCCTGGACCACTACATTTGGTGTGTGTTTATGTGTGTGCAATGTTTCCATTCATAATATCACAAGCCAGGAGTTTCCAGGTTCACATTGCTGATATAACCGACTACTCTAGGTAGTGGTAGCATACTGCATACATTCATTTTCGGTGCATCTTTTGACTGTGAAGCAGCCAGTCAGAAGATAGAAGAACTCAAACTGTAACGCTGTGTTGCAGATGTTTACCTTGCGTCCTCTGACCATTGTATTACCATCCAGAGAAAACAAAGACCACCCAGCTATAGATTTAGACCTCCATCTGCCTTTCTTCTGCTTCAGGCCACAGCAACTGCTACAGGTAGTACACACACCTGTCACATTGATGTTAGTGAAACAGGAGGAAGCACACTTTAACTGTGTCTCTTTGTTTGTTTTTTTCTGTCCCCGTCTCTGTAGGTGTTATCTTGTCTCCTGCAGGAGCAGCGGGTGGTGTTATTTTCTGCTGATTGGGCCAGACTTACGCTGGTGGCAGAGTGCTTCTTGGTTTTTCTACAGGTCAGTTGAAAATCTGTGTCTGCATATCTGCAAAGGGAACAGCAGGATTATACTTGATCTAGTTTTTATTGAATTTAACTCATAACATACTGTATATCATATAAGTATGATATCATAATTATCTAATCAAAGTGTTTCCCACTGTGTTTAAATTAGACTCAAACATTGGTCTTAGAAGTGCAGGGCTTTGTGTCTTGTGGTTTGTGAATAGTAGGTCAGGGCTGTTTGAAACTTTAGAATAGGGACTTCCTGTTGATATTCAGGAAAATAAAAGCCTGTTTTGTGTTAATGTGTATCTTTGATGCAAGTTTCAAGTTTCTTTTATTACCACACGGCGAGGCTGGTGGAATTAACCTTAGTGCACATGCAATGCTGAAACTGAATGCAAACTGTGAAAAAGGGAACAGCACAGTACAGTAAATATTCTAATAATGATCGTAAGAAAAGGCTATTGCATTCAGTTTGAAATAGTACCTTACTATTAAGGTTTGTTTTCTCAACAAATTATTTTACTTTTAATTTGCTGATTTATTTTCAACATGACAAAATCACAATTATGCAATTTAAGAACAGTCTTTATAGGTAACTTAATTTAATACATCTAATATCCAAGGCTGCAACTTTGAAAGGTGTTGAATCCTTCCTCAAGTCATCCATCATTTCATCCTTTGATCCATTATTTTGTCCATCTATCTCTCCCTCTTTCTTTCAGCCGCTGTTGTGGCAGCAGCCATATGTTCCCGTCCTGGCCAGAGGCATGCTGGACTTTCTCATGGCTCCTACTGCCTTCCTCATGGGCTGCCATCTCACCCATTTTGAAGAGGTTGCTGCTGTGAGTGCACAACCCTCTAAATCCGTTCAAACTTCAAAAAACTGACATTTTTTTTGTCATCAAAGGGAGTGGAAAATGAATGCAATGATGGGAATGATGTGTGGTGAATGTACATTAAACCTACTGACAGCATATACTAAATGTATGGTAGCTTTTTTTATCCGAAATATTCAGAAATATCTCTGCTTCAGATTTAGTTGGATTATAATAAAAATGAGGCCTCTATTGTTTCTGTCTCTGGCCTCAAAGCAACTTATTTATCTAAATAAATGTAAAATTAAGAAGTGGTAACAGGTTTATTACAGTTTTAGTCACAGTTCTAAGTGAATACTTTGCATTCGTATATCTTGTTGGTCATGTTCACACATGTTGACAGAATATTCCTAGATCACAAAAAAAACACGTTTTGTTTAAATATTGTCATATTTGTTTACATTTAGAAGCTTACAATGGATAAACAAACTGAGTAAAAGATTTATTTTTATTCTTGTTCTTTCCTCCATCCAGGAAACGGATGATCTGATCCTAATCAACATTGATCACGGAAGTGTTTCCACTTCTTGTTCTGAGACTCTTGACCTACCAGAGATTCCCCCGGCTGCTGCAGACTGCTTCACACAGAGGTGCTCGCCGTAATGCCAAGAGTGACGCAACTACTGCCAATTTCTACCAGTGCTATACGGAAATACAAACAAACAATCGAGTGACATTTGGACAGTAGATGTGCAACTTTATTGATCCTTTTCTCAAACTTTTGCAGGTGTCAGTCCCTGCAGATACATTTTGACCTGCATCAGTGCCACCATGCGACCTGCACTGACATCAGTGAGCAGCGGGCACAGAGAAGAGCGTGGCAACACGACCTCAACCACGACATCCAGAGGATCACACTGGAACTGATTGTCAACATATTCAGGTTCTGTGTGTCTTTGTGTACTGAGATCTAACAGGATGGCTCTCCTTTTAAAAAAAAAAAAAAAAAAAAAAATATATATATATATATATTTTTGTTAATGTATACATGTCTGTATATAACAGGGATGTGAGCAGTCATCTGAACTATGAACATCGAGTGTTTAATAGTGAAGAGTTCCTGAAAACCAGAGAGACCGCGGAACAGCTGTTTTACCAAAAGGTAAATACTAACTTGGTAAAACAAGTGATATTTTGGCTTTAGACAAGTTAGCTGACATACCTTAGCAGACATGGGGTGCTAGGCCAGGTGCTCATCTTTAAATTAACATGGCTGTGTTGCAGGTGTTGGACACGCACATCTTCCATTCCTTCCTCAAGGATCGTCTCAACAGGAAAATGGATAACTTTGCTAGAATGGAACTTGGCACTCGTTCTGAGATGCAGAGGTAAGTAGTTTTTAAAAGCCACAAATCAACTGACAAGATTCCTAAAGTTCACCACTTGATCCTTGTGCAATGCACCGCAAGCTGCAGCCTCGGAAAAGTTGAATCAACACGTCTCTAAAACAGTTTCAGCAAAACCTGAACATTATGATCTTCTTGAGGGATTTGTTGCAGGGCTGTTGTATTAGACTGCATTAGTTAAAGCTTAGTGGCCAGTCAAACAGTTTATGTTTATGCTAAACAACTGACAACATTTTGGTGTCCACAGATGTGGCGAGATAACAAGTAAAACATTTAAAAAAAAAAAAAAAAAATCCCCCTGCAATGTATTGTTTCTATCATGGTATGTCTAGGGTAAAGGCTATGGTCGAGTCCCCACGCAGACCCACCATGCAGGAGTTTCAAGCCCGGAGAAATAGTTCTGTTATAGGGATTAAGCTGACTAAAAGACTGGGGATGAGCCTCCCTAACCTCGAAGACGATCAAACTATCAGCTTTCAAAGAAACTCACTGCTGAGCAGGATCATCATGTCTGACGCCGGTGAGTTTGCAGCAGAGGCACAAACCGTCGAGATGAAGACAAAGTCGCTGTAAAAGTCTAAACACTTCTCTGTTTCTCTCCTCTTCTGGCACCCTACTCCTCCTCACATTTTCTCTCTTCCTGTGCTCCCTGCTTCTTTGCCTTATAGCGCTGAGAACTCCACCTAAGCCGACAAAGGTGTTTAACCTCCCAGATTTCCCGACCGCTCTGTCCTTCCACACGGTCCAAAGTTATTACAGTGAGCTGATCCTGCAGCTTGGCAAAGCCATCTTCTCCGTCCAAAATGAGAACTCTACTCTGCTGGCCAGGTATTCTGCTTTTATTATTCTTTACACATCTAGACGTATTTGACATAAAGTCAACACTGTTGCCTCTTCACATTCTGTTGATAATGTTAGTTCATTGTTTTAATGTGTTACGTTTAAATTCTGGCATGTCTTACACGTTGAACCTTTTTTAAGGCTTGATTACAACAATTTCCCCCTGCAGATTCTACTACTTGCGTGGTTTCATTAACACATTGTGTTTGCGGCGGCTGGACGCTCTGGC
Source organism: Bovichtus variegatus (assembly GCA_943593645.1). Lineage (NCBI taxonomy): Eukaryota > Metazoa > Chordata > Actinopteri > Perciformes > Bovichtidae > Bovichtus > Bovichtus variegatus. Next base: position 6,795,244 of record CALSCE010009506.1, read on the forward strand.
TGATTTCCAGAACCTCTACAAGACGGACACCGCCATCTTCCCCACACAGCTGGTCACATGGCTCGTGGACTCGCTGCACCGAGATGAGAGGCAGCAAGCTGACAGACGACCTGAACTCAAGAGACTAATCCTTAAGGTCAGTTTACACAACCATTATTCCTGTCTTGAAGAAGTGCGGATTGGAGGGTAACTCTTTTTTTTGACAGGCAATATGTTTGGTGCTTTTGTAAGTCTGCCTCTGTTGGTGATAAAGTAGTGATGATGCACGGGATCTTGTCTCTTTTTTTCTCATCTATTAGGTGAAGACAGAGAATGAGAAGCTGTTGGTGCAGCCAGATGACCACGTCAAGAAGTTTAAGCTTCCCCGAAAGCATCTGCATCAGGAAGAGTTTGTGCGTTGCGTTCAGGAGTGCGGGATCGTTAAAGACGTATTAACCATACACCGATTATTTGATGCTCTCACTGATGGTGAGTGAGGACAGGCAGGATGATGCCTGAAGGTTGCAATGTCAAACCTCAAACTAAGTATTTCACATTTATAGTTAAGTCTAATTAGTAGGTCAAAGGAAAATGGACTTGCTGTGAAGTCTCAGTTTACAGCAACAGACAACATGAGAGAATTAAAGAGGTGATATCAGTGACAAGGGTCTTGAAATGGATTCAGACTTAAAGTTGTAAGCTCATGGTGTGATACTCCACGGACCAATGAACCGCTTCACACAAAGTCTTTCAGGCCACTCATTGTTTTTGATTTTCTCAACAGGGTTTTCCCCATCTTTGATTTGTCTTTTATCTGACGTGAAAGGCAATTATGCAAGGCTAAATGTGTCACTGGGCTGAACAACAAACACTCTGTGGATCCTTGTGAATTCGGATGATCATTTTGTAACACATGAAGAACAATAATACGCTCTATTCTGAGATATCTGTGGAACTAACTTAATCTGTTTGTGCGAGTGTGTATTGTATTTGCACATGTTTTGCCCCCTCAATTTGTCAACATGTCTTTGTCTTGTATACGTTTCTGTCCCAGGCCAGCCAAAGCTGGTGGACCCCGATCTCTTCCAAGGCTTTTACACCTTCTGGAAGGAGATGGAGGCCAAGGCACAAGACGTCAACTTGCCCTCTGAGGTCATAGACCATCTTGACAATAGCGAGTGTGTCTACAAGTTGTCGTCGTGTGTCAAGACCTCCCATGGCGTCGGTAAAATTGCCATGACGCAGAAACGTCTGTTCTTGCTCTCCGTGGGACGACAGGGCTTCCTGGAAATTGCAAAGTTCAGAGACATAGAGGTCAGTTGTCCTTAATCCTGTTATCTTTGGAATCTTATTATTTAGAACCCTGCACTCTTATTTATATAAATGACTCCCCCATCTTTGTGCAGGAGGTGAAGATTGCCTTAGCTCCCTTTCTACTTGTTCGTATTCCTTCCCTTCGTATCCAGACGTCTGGTAGGCTTGAGGTGTTTGAGGCGAATCTGAAGACGGAGACCGAACTCTGGAACCTTATAGTGAAAGAGATGTGGGCCGGGCGCAAGATGGCCGACCAGCACAAGGTACACAAAAGGTTGATGGCACACCACTGGAATATCAATTTTCAATGTGTTTGTTATTTTGCTTAATCCCTTGTGCTAATGATCGTGTACTATTTTTACCCTTTCTTTAACATTTATTTATTTTCTCTTTAGGACCCTCAGTACATGTCTCAGGCTCTGACCAACGTCCTGTTGATGGATGCTGTCATGGGCTGCCTGCAGACACAGAGGTCCATCATTGCTGCCTCAAAGCTGGCCTACTTTGATAAGATCAAACATGAAGGTCTGGGCTCATGCTTGTGCTGCTTCTTGATCTTTTTCTCTTTCTATACACACATACATACATTAATAGTATATAAATAGTAGTTTGCCCAAAGACATTCTGGGTCAAAATTTGACTCTCCATTATCCTTTTATAGAAGTTATTGGATTAATCATTTAGTCTATAAAATGGCAGAAAATAGTGCTCTCATAATACAAAGACTATCAAATCCTCAAATTAAGAAGCTGGGACGAGAGAATGTTTGGCATTTTTTTGCTTAATAAATGACTATGATGGGCTAATTTTCTGTGGTACATCTAATTGATTAATCAACCAATCGTTTAAGCTCCAATTCTTATGTCTTTGTCCCGTGCCTCTCCTTATACCGTTCTCCATTCACCCTTTCCCGTCATATTCATACATTAATTGTGTTGTGTCTCTGAGCAGTACCCATGATGGTGCCTAAAACTACCTCAGAGACTCTAAAACACAAGATCAACCCTTCACTGGACCTGGCTGAACCTCAGACTGTACATGTGCTGCTATACACACCAGGTACTATGTGAAGCAATTCACAGAGAGTGTTATTTAAAGGTTCATTTTTAGTGTCCTACTTTCAGACATACTGTCTTCCCCGTTTGTCTTCCCGTTGATCTTAATTGTCCTTTTAAAGTTCAGAGCAACAATGAAGTTTCTGTTTTAATGATAATCAGTTTATGAGTTCGCCCTCTGAAACGCTGAGCAAAGCGATTATCATTTACTTTTGTAAATGTTTGTATGGCAGCGGATGCCCCAGTGAAACCTATCCACATAATCTGATTAGTGCTGTTGTGCTGTGTACTAGCTGGCAGGATAATAGCTGTCTTGTTGGTCTCTCATTTGTTTGCCCTGTGACAGAGAACAAAGACGCCTGGAGGCTACTGGCCTGTTCAAAGTCACAACAGAGTTCAACTAAATACAGAAGATAATAAACAAGATTTTAAGAATTTGGCTGACATACGCTGTGATATTGTGTGCATTGATCTGTTATTTCTTTCTTTCAAAGTCCCTGCCATTAAGTACAGTAATACGAATGACTTAAGTGTCAACTAACTAATTGTTATTTTACTATGTATGTATTGCCATTGCCACTGAAGACATGTATACTGTGGCCCACTCTGTGAAAAACAGAACATTTGTATATAAGTGGTGTCCCTACACACTAAACTTCCCTGCTGCACAATGTTTGTTTTACTGCACACAGTCAGCTCTCACAATTCACTGGTGTACTGCTCTCTCACACTCTCATTTACTCAAGGTCAGTTGACTTGCAGTGACTCAGAGGGGGAGATGACCCCGAAACTGTGGGTGGCTCTCAGCGGAGGCAAAGTGGTTGTGTTTGATGCAGCTAGCTGGTCCATGCTGCAGGACTGCATCCAGGTCGGAGAGTCGCAGCTGGTGAGAGCAGACACGCGGTACTCTATCACAGTAACATTTGAATTTAAAGAGGAACTCCACCGACTTTACACATCAAAATCTGTTTAAACGTCTTGGGGAAATGCTACTGCTTATGTGGAGGGAAAGAAAGTTGTGTAAAGCTTTTTCTGGCTCCAGAGGAAGCTGGGCGGAGCAGGCCTTGTGTTGGTTGAGGCTGAAGACAAATGTGAAAAATGAAAGAAATCTGTAGTTTGCTTACCAGACCTCTGTAGCCCACTCCTCATCGGCTCGAGGCTACATTAGCCGCTACAAGCATAACTCAGCTAAATCTCCAACTGAACTGTGGAGGTGTGTTGTGGGTAATGTAGGCGACTAGGACTAGGAAGATGTGTGAAATATCTCTGGTGATGCTGCATCGATTTCAATTTTAGCATTTGATTTTAAACTGTCCATCATGAGTCTGACTATGTTATACTGTATGAGTGCAATAATATATTGGTGGAGTACTCTTTTATACTTAATGTATTTTAACTTTATATACAGTAAATTCAATATATGTAGAATTTATGTGATTATAGGGTCTTAAACATTATTCTTAAAGCACAAGCTTTTCTTTGTATAAAAAAAAAAAAATTAAACAATACATTTTTCAACTCCTCGGTTCAAATCTGCCACATTGTCTTTGTTGATGCTACTACTGGAGGCTGCAACGTTAGTTTTATTATTTCTGCACATAGTGGTTGTTGAGTGCGTTAGCCCACCATTTTCTAAAGGAAGTGAAACTGAGATCCCATGTTACATCTTCTATGTAGAACTGCATGCTGGGATTGGTCCAGGGGCAGGTGTGGATCGGCTCTCAGGACTCTGTCATCTACATCATTGACACTAGCAGCATGTCCTGCAACAAACAGCTGACTGAGCACAGACATGAAGTGACTGGACTCACAGTGGACTCCAGAGATCAACACAACAGGTAGAGACAAGGTTATTTCAGTTGCCAGTGTGATCAGGTTTACCATTAAAAGCAGTATTGGATGTGTTGCAGCAATGTAAAAGTGTTTTTAATCAGTCTTTTCAAAAAAAAAAAGCTTCACTTAAACTTTCTTTCCAAGTCAGCAGACGTACTCCTGCAGCTGTGATGGGACGATTCTGCAGTGGGACTCTGCAAGTCTCAAAGTGAAGCGGCAGTTCCACCTCAGCTGTGACCGTCTCTCCTCCATACAGATCTATGATGGCGCACTGTGGTGCTGTAAGTGCACACATTTCCCTTTTGCTTTCTGTTAAGTTCTTAGTGCTACTTCTTTCACACACAAACAAACTCCAGGAGCAGTTATTGCTCCACTGAAAGCTTCTTTGCTGCTCATTGGCTGTCACTGTGTCTTTTAAATGTCCTCTTTACTATCCCAGTCATCCTCACTTTACAGCGTAAACTACAACTATAAAAACCTACATCCCTCTCTGAACATGCCTGAACAGTGCTTTTGAAATGCACCATAAAAGTGTTGGTGTATGTGCAGGTTGTGATGACAGCATTGTGGAACTGAAAAAGAGTGGGACACCGCAAAGAAGAATGACGCTTCCCGACGACTTACGGAGCATGCCCAGTCGCTTCAGCAGCTTCATCGTCATCCCAGAGGTGACTTGGAAATCCTCAGCTAATATGTTCATCAATTAAGCAAGTTAGCAGCCAACCATTTAGTGGTTTAAAGAGTCAGCCATTCAGTCTGCAGTTCAAACAGCAATTCAATATTTCAGTCAATTAGGAAATGAAACAATTATGCAAGCCAGCATTTAACAGGTCATAGGGAAAATAACACTGGCAGCTAGAGAGTTATAAAGTAGCTGGAACAAGTTGAAACTGCATCCACTGAAACGGAGATTCAGGTATTTACCGACAACCTTTTTCCAACACTTGAATATGAAGATAGAAACATATTATAATTGATTTGGCTGCCAAAGATGTCAGTATGCATACAAAAACTTGCTGGCTACAGATGAAATGCTTTTTGTCCATGTTTGACATTTATTAAAAATGTTTGCGCATGCTAAAAGTTATACGTGTGACTTTTTCTGTGCGTTTGTTCCAGCGAGGTCAGTTGTGGACGGGCTGTGCAGAATCAGGGGAGCTGTGTCTCTGGCACATTAACAACTACAGACGTCCGTCCAAGAGGATCTCGCTGCCATGCAGTTCAGGAGTCACCTGCATGATTCGAGTCAAGGACCAGGTGAGCTACGAAACATGGCCTGTGACATAATTCTGCAACATATGAGTGCTATCTTGTTTGTACACGTGTTGAACACTTCTTGTTTTTTTGTGGTTCATGGGAACACAAAGCCGGTGTTACTTATTGATGAAACAGTTGATTCATGTTAGCAATGATTCATTTGTTTGGTGCAAATGTGTTGAAGTGAAATATGGCAATTTTTGAAGGATTACAGACATGCATATTGGAAAGTATCCTTCCATTAGGCAAGTTAGTGGTCATGATTTTTTAGGTAAATTGTGTAACTCAAACAGCATTTTTTGTCTATATCTGTGTTGTGGATTCCCCTCTTTTCACCTTTTCCACCTTCTTTAATCCTCACTTATCCCGTGCTACCTTTCTTTGATGCCCTCCCCTCAGATCTGGGTGGGCTGTCATGGCCGGAGTGGTATCGGAGGTCAGTGTGACAGTCAGCTGAGAAGTCAGGTGTTGGTGATGGACCCAGAGAGCCATACTGTGGCGAAGGAGCTGCAGGCCCATTCAGACAGCATCCAGACGCTCTGCTCTGCTGAGGACCGCTACGTTCTGAGTGGCTCTGCGCGGCGCGATGGCAAGATCGCTATCTGGAAAGTTGAGTAGAGAACAGAAATGGAGCAGGAGCGGAGAGAAGGACAAATGTGAGTACACGCACAAGACTTGATAAATGTTTGCCACGACAGCCTACCCAGATATCTGACTGTGGCAACATCATCATCCTGTGGGAGGAGTAGAGCACGGGAAGAGACGGGACTAACTGGTGCAGAGAACATAAAAAGTTCTTTCATTTAGAGTCTTCTGGAAGAATGAGCCCTTAAAATATATGTATGTTTAATGTAATGTAATGTAATGTAATGTAATGTTGTGTGTGAGTGTGAGAGAGAGTCAAAGATTTGGTTTTGTGAAACTGGTCCTGGACTATAAAGATCTTTTTCTTCTTAGAAAAAGAAAACCTTCTACACACGAGATGTGAAAAAGGTCAAGTCTGTGCCTTATGTTGTTTTTAAAGCCTTATTTTGTCTAGTCAACAGCAGTCATATTTAAATGTAGATTGTCATTCATGGTTCTTAATTGATTGTACATTCCATTTTCAGGTATGATCATGTGCTGTTGGTCTGTGAGCCTATGTGCAGCCCGGCTCCAGGTTGCTTACTTTTTGTAACCCGCTTGTAGAAAGTGATGAACCCGGCCACTGCCGAGTGATCGTGACGCGATTACATTTATAGATTTTGAATTCCATAATGTTCTGGCAAAGATCAAATGCAAACTACAACTCTTGAGTAAAGATATGACCTTCAACAAAACACACATGAATTAATACAAGAAAAAGGACGCTACTTTCGTTATCGATTTGAGGTCGTCATCAGTCGTACAATTCTTTTATTAGCACAAATACAATGCAGCCACAGTCAAAGAGCTGGAACACAACAAATCTGTGAATTATTCATCGATGACTTTCAGTAATTAACCTTTTTACTTTGTCAAAGGATTTAGGCAGACTTGAATATTAATATGATGTCAATATTAAGACAGTTTATAAATACATAGATCACAAAGTAATATAGATGTTTGGTGAATTGTGTATGGTCCTCTGGGTCTGCAGCATGAGGGATGTTTTAATGCAGATGGATGGATGATTGAAAGAGGCTCTCTGGTCTCAGTAGTATAACTCCTGATCCCACCAACCTGAGAGATTACAAACCATAGATTAATTGTCGCTGAATACATGCAGAGATGTTAATGATGATTGACGAATGGATGTTAAAATTGTTAGAAGGAAGGAGAAAGAATCCTGGCTTACTTCCTGGATGTCTTCTGACTCCTAACTTCCTTATCTCATCATAGACAAAGATTAAAATACCATATGGAACAGGAACAAACCACCACTGGACTCTGGAGAGAAAACATAACATGTAACATTAGAACAAAGTCTACAGCTTTATGGCAAATATGGAAAAAACATTGATTGTAGTGATGAAACGACTTTCTACCTGCTGAGTCTGTATTTGTGAGGATTTAATTGAAATGTGTACTCTCAGAATTCCCAACATACAGACCACTTTTTTTCTTGTAATCCCGTCTGAGTTTCAAATTTCAGATGGTCACCACTGTGGGCCGTTACCTGATAGGCATGAAATTGAAGATATTGGGCATCCCAGGGCAGTAACAAAGCAGGTTACCCAGAAGGAGCTGGAAGACTATGGCGGAAACCAGGACTTTATTCCTGCACAGAAATAAGCAATAAAATAATCAAACACCCAGCAAAGCAGAGTTCTGTACAACTGTAACAGAAGTGCAATTTCCCACACGAATTTAACAATTATTAAACTATTCATAAATCACAAGCATTACTCGGTTCGTTTTGTATCTGGGTCCTCTTGTACACAAACCGTTCCAAATGCTTGACACTAGAAAAATAGTCTTAGATTAGATTTAGGCTGTTTTAATGTTGTGACTGCAAAACTAGCAACAGGGGTGTCCATCTTGGAATAATAGCGGGGATTTTCTGTTTTCTCCCCATTATATAATAATACAATAACTGTAAATGCAGCATAACCTTTGCAGATTTTAATGTTAACACGTTACAACCCTGTACATATTAAAGCTCTAACTTTGCCAATTAAGATGTATTATGCCAGGCGTGTTAGGGATGCATCTTCGCTGACCTGAAGAAGCCTTGCTGGAACACAGAGAGACGTCGAGTTTTCCTGATCAGCACATCAGAGATCTGACAGATCTCTATGCTGACGAAAAATACAGTGTAGCACGTATACTCCTGGTACAGCCTCTGACTGAAGGTCTGGAAGCAGAGGACATAAAAAGGGAGTAGTTATTTTGGACCACAAATATGGTTATACAACTCAAACCCTTTCTGTAGGATTAACACACGGGACAAAAATGTGCTTAAAGGTAGGATCTCAAGTCTGCACTAACCCATTCTTGTCCATAGCTGTCCTGTACGTCTTGAAGGTGAACATTCTCCCACTGAGAGCGCAGGCCGACACACAAAAGTGGAAACCAGCCCTCCTGCGCCATGGCTGTGAAATAATCTGTAAAACCTGCAAAAGACTGGATGGCTCCTATAAAAACGAACGAGACGGAATGGGAAAAAACGGGTCAATACTATCTTAAGAGTGTATAAATCTAGCTCAATGGCCGTGAGACACTATTTAGAGGGGGTACAGGGTAGTGGATCAGCCTCCTCCAGAGGGATTCTGAGTGCACTCTGTTGCAGGTATCTTATCTGCTTTATTGTTTAAGGGTGCAACAATTCATGTCTAGCAAAATCTGTAGCATGTAATCTATAGAACTGGAGATGCATTCAGGTAACTTTTAGGTTATCTATTTTGCGTCTGTGTGAAGTGAAAATTCAGTTCAATGTAACCGAGTTTAATAGAGCAGTAAGATACAGTAGGCATGTTTTGTTCAACCGCACAGAAACCGTCTCACCTATCTGGAAGTACGAGTACACAGCTAGGGATTCGTTTACCAGACGATCACGCCGAGGATTCCTGGGCTTCAGGTTCATGATGTCGCTCTCGGCTTTCTCATAAGCCAGAGAGACAGAGGGGTACTAGAGTTGAGACAGAAAATAAACAAACAGATCACTCTGCAGCAGACGCAGGATTGAGGAAGATTATGATGCTACTCTATCATTAAGGTCACCAAATCACTTGCTGTAAAGGGATGTGGTGATTCTAAATCAAAGTGTACGGGTCACGATCAAATCAAATACTAGACACTATTATCTTTGAAAAAAAATCAATAGCCAGTGTAATGTCCAGAAATAAGAAATTCGCTTTTTTTTTTTTTTTTGCTGAACTGGTACTAATAACATGATTACTCACAATGTCAGTGGCCAGTTCGATGAAGAGAATAGTGATGCAGCCAAGAGGAAGAGGCACGCTGACGGTGATGTAGATCAGATATGGAGTCAGCTCAGGAATGTTCTTGGTTAGTGTGTAGGCAATAGACTTCTTCAGGTTGTCAAAGATAAGACGTCCTACACACACACACACACACACACACCTCAACTCAATAAAATAGCTCATTATACTCTGTAAATATACAAACTGTTATATGTACTTTTACTGCAAATACAGTAGTAATCACCAAGATAAGGTGTTAAACTTTTTTTTTTTTTTTTTTAAATAAAGTGTTCTTGAGTTTTAGGGGCTGGTGGCAATCTCTGTCAAATATTTTAACTATTCATCTTTGTTTCACTGGTAATACTTCAAATAACAGAGACAGGTGTTATGATCTCCTCCATGTGTGACCATCATCACATGAACAGAGATTCAGTTTTCTCGGTCATGTGATGAGCCATCGCTCATAAACCTGGAGTTATGATTGTTCTGTCAAAACACAGAATTCCTTCTCCTCCAAGTCTCACCCTGCTCCACTCCAGTGACGATAGAAGCAAAGTTGTCGTCCAACAAGATCATGTCTGCAGCGTTCTTGGCAGCGTCCGACCCAGCGATCCCCATGGCGACACCAATATCGGCCTTCTTGAGAGCCGGAGAGTCGTTCACACCGTCACCTGTCACAGCGACGATCGATCCCTGGAGGCATGAAGGATGCAAACATCTGACACAACCCTGAAAGTGTGATCTGATCATACACGCAAACCAATCTCTTCCTCACACACCATCCTCCCAGGGGACCATATTGAAATAAGAAGTTAGCTTCATAGTGTCTATCCTTGATGTGTTTTTAAATTGCATCTATAAAAAACTGGCTTTGGATATCTTTTTTTTATTTATTATGAAATACATTTCACTCACATGATTAAGAGGGCACAGGTTATAAAAGGTGAGATGTGTGTGTGTGTATATATTTACCAGACGTTGACAACTCTCCACAATAATCAGTTTCTGCTGGGGGGACGTTCTTGCAAACACCATCTCGGGATGGTTACGCAGCGCTTCATCCAGCTCGTCACTGCTCATGTCTTTCAGCTGACCACCACTGATCACACAGGCACGGGCGTCCCTACACACAGACAACACCGTGACGGAGTTACATACAATTAATAGACAAAGGCACACGCATGGATTTGGACCCAGCAGGCCAGAGAATCTCTCGTGAATCTTCATGAGACGATGATGCCGGATTCTGTAGTTCTGTGTTGCAGTTGCACAGTAAGAGATAAACATACTGCAATGGATAGACAGGCAGTAGGCAGTTCTGCAAATACCTCTTGTTGACTTGTTCGACAGGTATACGCTTCCTCTGGGCAATGTCTTCCACTGTTTCACTGCCTTCCGTGATGATACCAACGTTAGCTGCAATGGCCCTTGCTGTAATTGGATGGTCACCCGTCACCATGACAACCTGAAGTTTCAAGATAAGAAAGAAAAAGAAAAAGTTATGAGATGGGGAAAATAAACATGAAGTCAGATAGTGAAAATGCAGTCTTGTATTTTTTAGGAATCTAAACCAGCCCAAACAAGCCTTTTCATGTGTACGTGGGGCGATGTGAACACACCCTGATACCAGCAGTACGACATTTCATCACTGCATCAGGTACAGTGGCTCTCGGAGGGTCAATCATCGAGATGAGACCAGCAAAGCACAATCCTGACGTGGGGAAGTTCATCTCATCAGGGTCAAATCGATAGCCACGAGGAATCTCCTTCTCACTCAGATAGAGATGGCAAAAACCTGGGGAGGGAAAAAGGAACAACAGATAGTGAAAAAAAAAAAAACGACCAATAAAAATGTCAACTAAAGGGAAGAAGTCTTTGTACTAGTGACATTGTTATTAGCTGCAATGATAGGAATACAAATCGATTATGTATCGCGTTTGACACACCACACAAAATAATTTGCTCGGAACAACTTCAGATTCTTATTTTTGTTTTTCAATATACTGTAAACGAAAGGGAAATGACAGTTTTGGAAAAACAATTTGTCAACATCGCAGGCTGCATGGTTAGGTCACATGGGGGTCATAAGAAATACTCCCTAACCCAGGACTCTCTCTCCCAGTCCTCCCAGGTCCATGTAAGCTGTCTGAAAGGCTTCACTCCACTGCTCATCCAGCGGCAGCTCCTGTCCTTTTATCAAAATGGTGGAACAGCGCTCTAAGATACGTTCTGGTGCTCCCTTCATCACCAACAGGTAGCGTAGGTCCAGAGGATCATCCAGTTCATGGATCGAGAGCTGGAGAGAAAGGGGTGGTTGATAGAAGCTGAATACATTATAGATCCTCCATGAATCACAGGATTACAGTATTATCACATTATAAAAAGTAGGGAACCCAGATAATAGCATTAAATTTAATTAAAAAAATCCTTTGCCATCTACTCTTCTGGTTTACAATGTGGTAGTTGATCAAATATGATACAAAGCCCTGCTCCCACCTGGAACTTGTTGGTGGAGTTGAAGGGCACTTCCACTGCTTTCTTGAAGCGATCACGGTAGTCCATGACGTTCCCCACACTGAGCTCGGTGAACTTCAGCAGAGCCGTCTCTGAAGCGTCTCCCACCACGAGCCTCTGTGCCAGATGGTAAAAGTGAGATACAAAGTGACAAAAAGTTTAAAAAAAACTTATTTTCTTAGAATGGCTTAGAAAAGGGGGAAACTGGCTTCTTTAAACAAAAAATAACAATGTAGGCAATACAGCAATCTAGAATAAAACATTTAAGCTAGAGCAAGATGGACAACAAATGTCTTGTAAATACACACCCGAGGAATAGGTACACCTTCCTGATCGGGTCTGAATGTAGCTCTGTTACACAGGGTGGCCACTCTCGCCAGTGAACGCCATGTTTCTGATGACTGGTCGAAACTCTGGCCTGGAAACAACACAGTCACATGATTAATAAAATGTGTAAAACAACATTAACTGTTGAGACTCACTAGGGACATTTTTGGCTTTTTAAATTTTTCGATCATTTTTGATTGTGGGTTTTTTCACCAAAATTTTGGTCTAACCTCAGCTTCTATAATACATATAATAATATGTAATAATAACTGTGTAGCCACAATACAGACACTCAGAACCCTTAGGGACAAAAATATCCCCATTGAAATCAGTTATAGCATTTTATTATAGCATAAAATCATGTATTCTATTACTGTATATCAGGCTTTCAATCTAGAGCCCTGGCTTTAGAATTATTGTTTTTACTATTTTGATTGATCCATATTCTCATGTTTGCTCTAATAGGAAAATACATGCAATAACAACCATCAATGTTGTTGCTAACCATTGACATATCCCAGACTGTGAAAAGCATTTAGTGTACAGACAATAATTAAATGTTTGTGGCTTTTGTTTTTCATTAAAAAAGTTAATAAATATTTGGTAATTATTTGTGTGGACAGAAAATATTATGATTATATATATATATATATATATAAATAATGGCAGTTTTTTGTCCTCAAAGGACATCAGAGCAACCAAGCACAACGGTCATCCACCTTTTAAATACACGTAATAGTTGAAATAGCAAACCACAAGTTAGCTTATTATAGTCTATATTACATCTACATTATACATTGCTCACAACAACAGTATTTTTATTCATGCGTTTACCTGACTGGTCTTCAGTGGTATCAGCGGCGTGGATGTGGTTGTCGAACCAAAGGTGAGCTACAGTCATCCTGTTCTGGGTCAGAGTACCCGTCTTATCAGAACAGATCACTGAAGTGGAGCCTAAACACACAGCGTTTCATAAAGGTTACATATGTACATACATTCATGCTGGAATAGCTTAATAAAGAGCACATTTCTCAATTTCTTTATGACCCTGAACAAAACAATGTACTAACCTAAAGTCTCCACAGCCTCCAAGTTCTTCACCACGCAGTTCTTCCTGGCAAGTCGTTTGGCAGTCAGAGACAGACACACCTTTTAACAAACACACAGGCTGTTACAGACAAAGCCTACAGTACACACTAAGAACTAAATTATTTCACATTTTTGCATACTATTCACTAATAAACAGCAGGTGATTTTTCTTGGTGCCATCATCCAAAAAGGAACATTCCTCCAGATCTGATATTAAAAGACATAATGGAAACTAGACACCATATAACAATGGCATTATAGAAATGCACATTTCAGTGACTCACAGTGACTGTAGCAAGTAGCCCCTCTGGCACATAAGCCACCACGATAGCCATGAAGAAGATCATGGCTTCCAGGAAGGCATACCCGATGAACATGGCAACCACAAAGAAGGTAAACCCGAAAAAGATTGCGAGACCGGCGATGATGTCAACAAAATGTTCGATTTCTATGGCGATGGGCGTCTTCTCGTTACCAACGCCACTCGCCAAGGTGGCAATCCGACCAATGATGGTACGATCACCCGTGTTAATGATCATGCCAGTAGCTACACCTGGAGAGGAGAGAGGAGAGGTTATTCTTATGTTCACCAACAAATACCTAAATAAATAAACGACTAAATAGATCATATCCAGTCCAGGCTATGTCAGTGCATGTGGAGTTTGCACCGTTTACTGTACCTTCCAGACAGGTTGTAGAGAAGAAAGCAATGTTTCTGGTCTCCAGTGGATTCTCATGAGTACATTCTGGATTCCTGGTTTGCGGTTCAGACTCGCCTGTCAAGGATGAGTTGTCCACCTGGCACACAATGTGTATTCATTAGAAGGTTCATTACATGTCTACATGATCAAATGGGGTAGGAAGGGAAGATGTCTGATAATGGATTGAGTAACACCTGCTCCTCAAATATGGCACAATTCAAAAAGGAGTGTTTGTCCTTTTATGTCTTCTGTCAATTCAAAAACACTAAACCCACTGGCCTCATACGCTGTCAAATACTAAAGTACATTACACTGGCCTGATGAGGATAATATAATTACAAAAGGTTGAAAATAGCATTTCAGCAAGCAGTAAGCCAGTTTACTACACTGATTTTATGTCGACCCAATGATAAAAACGTTTCAAAGTCTGGGCTTAAGCTTGCCTCATGACATGTTTCATTAGTCCATATGCATGTGTGTTATACAGTATATATGTGTGATTTACCTTGCAGGCCTGACTAGTGATGATGCGAATGTCAGCAGGGACTCTGTCTCCACCTTTGATCTCCACCACATCACCCACCACCAACTGGTATGCGTTGATCTGGTTTTTCTGGCCATCACGGATCACAATGGCTTGCTATTTTTGGAGATTGGGAGTAAAATTAGCAAAAGATGAAAAGAGATGAACACGTGAAGAAAGAGGGAAACAAAAATGTGACAGAAAAGGAAAAAGATAGAGAGAGATATAATGACAGACGAGCTGTAATAATTAAATTCCAACAATGTGCAGACATGGAGTTGCACTTTTTTCATTGGTTGTTTGCAACTTACCTGTGGCACCAGATTCTTGAAGCTGGCAATGATGTTGGTACTCTTGAACTCTTGGTAGTAACCAAAGCAACCAGTTACCACGACGACAGCAATGAGGGTGATGGCCAAGTAGAGCTGGAGTGAGAAAAAAGATGCAACATAAAATAGGTAAACTATAACAGGCAGCTAGTAATGACTGTTTCAAATTGATGTCCTCCCTTTCTTTTCCACTGTCCCCCAGCCTGCACAAAGCAATCCACATGCACCATGGACGCAAAGGAGAAAAACTCTAAAATGGAAAAATAACTCACATTGTCAAAGCAGGTGACGTTCCCTCTCGCAAGTTCAATTCCGAAGGCGATGAAGCAGATGACAGCTGCGACCCACATCAGACACTGCAACCCTCCAGCCAGCTGCCTGGCAAACTTCACGTACTCGGGAGTTCCCTTGGGAGGCTTCAGCTCATTAGGACCGTCTCGCTCCAAGACTTGAGCAGCAAAAGTGGAGGTCAAACCCTGTGGATGGAGAACGGAAAAACGAATACGATAAATAGGCATGGTTGGTTAAGGAAACTTCAAAAACTAAAATTGAGCTTGGAAACCTAAAAGGACCCACACAGAGGAAACAGAATGGTGAGGGTGTTGGATATGGGGAAAGAAAAAAGGAAGTAAGCGCATACAATGAAGAAAATAGACAATAACAACAGACAGACATTAAAGAAAGTTACAGAAGAAATGTCTTACCTTGGTAACATTAGTGTTGTATCTCATTTCTAGTTCATCAATTGTAATCTCATGGTCGTCCTGCAGGAGGTGACAACAACCAACACTTTTAAAAGGGCAGATCAGAGTGAATCATGGTGATTTTTTTTTTTTTTTTTTTAGATAGCTGGTTGGTTGTAACTTGGTGGTTATAAGTGCACAGAGAGTTAATTACTCCATATTCTCACTACTGTGCAGCCCTGAGACTTCTGCTTTTACTTACTATATCCATTTCTTTCTTCATGCCCTCCAGTTTCTCCTTCTTCTTATCTTTTTTCTTCTTCTTCTTGTCCATCTCTCCATCCATCTCAAACATGTCGTACGCGTCCTAAAGGGAGATAGTGAATTGAATGACCTTCAGTAAATGATTGAAAGTATAGTCTCAACAAAACATATACTTACATACATTCAAAATGTAATATAATATATACGTATATATATGAATTAGGCATCATATGAAAGAAGAGATAAACAAATGAGTAAAAAAATAAATAAATAAAAAAAAGTAATAGTAAGGTAAGGTCCATTCTACCTAAAAAGCCCAACCAATAATAAACAAGGCACATTTGCATGGTCGCCTACCTTTTTAGTCATGGTTGCAGGTGTATTAGGGGACTGCTCTCCTAAATCAATGGAGGTCCAGACCACGCGATCCTTCTTCTTGGCCCCCGGAATTTTGGCTGTCAGTTAGCGTCCGGTCCCAAACACACACCCAGTTTCTCTCTCGCTCTCTCTCTCACACACACACACACACATGCACACAATGATCAGAAACAGGAGAGATTTTCTAGAAAAGGCTTTTATACATGACAACTCCCCGTTTTATAAGCACATGCGCACAAACACCTTTGGACACATACACACACACACACGCACGCAGACACATATGTATGTTTGAACACACACTTTAATACGACTACCTGCGTAAAAAGGTACCTCAGGTAGCAACAATGTCACCCCTGGGCAGGTCACACACACATACACACAAATACATTCATATCATAAGCTATGCTGGTATCTCTTATCTCCCCTCTGCACGTTTCTTTTTCATGATAAACTGATTGGAGTAAAGAGCAGAGGACCAGTGAAGGTTAAAACAGACCAATGTCATTCCTACTAGTCTGCCTGACATTAAACTGAACAATCACTAAATGCTGCATTACACAACTGCAGTATACTAATGTCCTGATTGCCTTGATATAGTAAGCATTAAGTGAGAATCACTAGCTTTACTAGTCCAAGGAACATTTGCCATCTTTTCTGCTGCCATATAACTATGACCTGATGGGTCATATGGGTACCCATGTACCCATAGAAGGCGAGAACCCAGGATGCACAGTTCACAGCCAGACAGCTGTGCCACCAGGCCGGACAGTCTGTGATGCCCTGCAGCACAACAAAACTAAATACAAAGAGAGAAAACATCAGGGAGAAACTAGCCTGCAGCTGCATTTAATCAGCCGTCACACCTGATGCCAATCCAAGCTCCCCAGCAGTGCTACAACAGGTAGCATCAACCTTGCAGAGGCAAGGTAACGGTGTCAGCATGTCCACGCCGGTTGTTATTGACTCCTCATCGTGCAGGCTAAGTGGTACAGTGACTGGCTATGTGTTTACTCTGATGACCACAAACTCCTTCTGTCCACCACATTTGACCTCTCTGCAGGTGTGTGCACTTCATTTGTCATTTTGTCTACAGACTATAAACGAGAGGGACACGAGGTTCTACAACTCAATTCTGAGGTTTGTTTATGGGGTTTTTGGATTACAGATTATGTTTTTGTTTTGTTTTTTTTAAATGGAAAAGAATTCACAAAAAACAATGGCAAATGGTTTGATCAAGAATATCACAATTGTTCGCTGACATTCAAGCCCAATAATAACCTGGACTGGGCTGTTGAGGGTCATTATATCAGACATGCGTCAGCTACCATGCTCTCTACATGTCAACAACCCCTCACAAAGGACCATTACACGTGTAGAGGTTAAAAAGGCGCACTATTGTAGATACAGTTGCAGATAGTGACTTTCATAAAATATAATTAATCAGTAATATTATCTACTAGAAATATCCCACGCACGCATACAATTACGCCCAACTCATTTTAATACTAGACAGTAAGGCAAATCACTCCTGAACATGGGAAATCAAATTTAAAAATGCTTTATTTCCTATAATAATCATACTATCCTGCATCAAAGAGAATAGACTAAAAACTCAGATAAGGTCACCCTGTCCCTTAACTGTTCCTGCCCAGAACATGTTGCATGCTGGGCAAATAAGAGCCAGGTAAGATAAGTTGTGTTTAAGAGAGTCAATATTGTTCTGTACTGTATACTGTAGAGTGACAGTGGCTGTGTAACCACAGCAATGTTATCAGCCCAAGTTTATCAGCTCTAATTACACATTACTGGGGTACGTTGTGAGGAGAGAGAGCATAAAAGGGAAACATGAGAGCGAGACGGACACAGATGGACTAAAACACAAACTGAAACTAAGAATCTTTGTGTTTTGGTTACCTGAGAATGAGCCCTTCATATCTACATCACGGATGTATGAAGAGAACTACATAGAGAGCAGGTCCTCTTCCACTGAGTCAGCCATGTTTTCTAAAGTAGCCAAGAAGGGAAAAACCAAACGTCTCTACAGAGTGTCTTTTTTCCGTTATCTGAAGGCCACTGTAGGCTTCCAACATGCTTGGAAGAGTAAGAGGGAGCTGAGGGAAATTCAGTTGGAACTTCACCGCTAGACGCCACTAAATCCTACACACAGCCCTTTAAATAAACGTGTGTTTAATAGCATTAACAACAAAGAAAATGGGGGCCCAACACCACATTTTTCCACCCAGGTCTCCTAACAATTAAGTCAGTCCATGTCCTATTGTATTGGGTTCTTCCTTTTTTCGAAACCTGGGAAAATACAACCAAAACTATCTGCTATAGGCAAGAATCCTTTCTTTGAAGGCATCCACAAACCTCTTAAACTCTTGCCCATTCGCTACCAAACTTCACACATTCCACTGGAGGATTAAAACATTAATAATCCAAATATCATCGGTCCCCCTTTTTTCCCCTTTCTGTTTCTTGAGAACACGAAACAATGGAGGACAGGCGGTTCAACCCCTCCAATTCCCAGGATCTTATCTGCAGCTCGCACCACACATCTGAATTATTTTTAGTCTGCTTCACATCGCACAATACTTCAACAATGAAGGCCAGGAAATGAAGTCTACTCACCACCACTGATTCTTCTGTTCCACTGGCTTCCCCTTCTCTTCTCCTCTTTTCATCTGCCTCACCACATTTTGCAACCTTTTTAACAGCTTCACCTCTTTATTATGTCCTTATACTGCTGCACCCTCATAGCCTGCTTCTATCGTACACACTCACGATTTCCAGCAATGTTTGCTCCACCACAAGTATCACATCAAAGCATCCTTTCCTTACTCTCAGAAAGCTCATGCTCACCCCCACATCTTCTAATTCCTCAACATGCAGATGCAATGTGGCCAAACCTCTGACATTTATAACATCTCAAGGGTGGCTTTCTATATGGATGAACTATAAAGGACAAACACTCGCTCTGGCAGGGCCTCTTCCTGAAAAGTTAACACCACAACTGTTGAATCATGCTTCGCTCCATCCCGAAGAACTCTTATTCGAGTACCCTCAGAGACCTTCACACCATCAATGTCCCTGGCCAGTTACCCCATTGAGATCTCAGCCGAAACCCCATAAATCACCCCTTTTGATATCAGCCTTAACATTTCTCCCTGGAACAAATCCTCCCACTTGTCTCTTCCCTATCGCCTCCAGTACAACAGCTTTGGCCAACTGAGTGGCAGATTTACAAAATACTCAAGGTTTAGTTCATTCAATCCTTTTTTGGCTTCCTGAAAAGGGTTGAATGAACTAAACCCTGATTGCCCTTTCTTCAATTTAAAGATCACTTTCAATTCTTCAGATTGGCTGCCTACAATTCTCATTATCTTTGTCATTCCCTGCTGGTCTCTACCTCCTTCTGACTCCTGTGATGTACTATTTATAAAAATAATTTTTATTTTTTTAATTAAAAAAAAAAAAATTCAAATTATTAAAAAATAGTTTCATTAGTCTTTTCCCAACTCCCCCCCTCCTTCACCCTCTGATTCTATAGCAGAAGTGATAATTTAATTTGTTTGTTTGTTTGTTCACTCAGCGCTACGTCACACCTGTCCAGTGTCTCGTGGTTAACCTGCTTAGATAAACTCATTGAAAACTTCCTTCCGCTCTGATCCGATTCTCGCGAGACCGACACAAACCCAGCAAGCCTTCGGAACAAGTCGAACACCTTCTAGCCAATGACAGCTGCGTCCGCGGGTCACCTGATAGCGTCCCGTGACGTCATTTTCTTGCGACTACCTCTCTGACCGAACAGCTCCATGTGAACAGCTTTCGCCCAAAGCTATCGGTAATATTAGGTAAGTCATGTATCAATGGGATAGCTAATGGTGCTATAAGTTAGTTCTGTCGGCATTCTGCCTTTGTCAGAAAAGTTCAGTTTTATGAAGGAGGCGGAATGAAGCGCTAACGGAGCTTCAGCGCGTCTCTTCCCTTTCGCTACAAGGTCAATTTAACGTTACATGACAGAAGAAGCAGCAGCATGATCTACTCTCTGCCCGTTCTGTTAACCTCGCCTTTATAATGCGAACAATGTTAGAATGCGAGCAATGTCCTTTTAGTCTAAGTCACAACCCCAGATATCTAGCTTATTGCAATTAAGCTATATTGTCATGTTGTACTCTCTTGTCTCTCAGGCTCAATGGCCAGCCGCCTCCTGGGCAGATATGCACGTCTGCTCTGCAAGGCGTCCTCCCAGACTCCAGCTCTTGCTGCTGCCCGCCCGCCTGTGGCTGGGCCTGCCCAGGTGCAGAGGGCTCAAGGCTGGCCAAGGTTCCCAGAAAGGTTAATGTGCGAGGGAAAGACACTTTCCAAGGATGTCTCCTATACCTATACACGCAACCAGATGGACGACTTGGCGGAAAAGGCAACAGTGCCAGAGGACGTCCTGCTGGCCTGGGCACAGCACGGAGGGACCGGTAATCAAGCTGCGAAGGCCCTGTTCATGTGGAGTCTTTTGATGCTTAAGACGCAGGGCAAGTTTAAGGAACAAAAACCAGAATTGATGAGGGATTTAAGGCTACTGGATATTATGGATACCTTATCTCGGAGGGTGAGGAAGCCAGATACAGAGGTGGACTGGCACTATCAATATGTTTGGTAACTGTCATCCAAGCCCTTGTGCTTGACTGTTAAAATGAATTGCTAATATCTGTGTGTGGTTTTCTTCCAGGTGTCTTCAGTGTGGAATTCCAATTTAGTGTCTGCCATACAAGCTCTCTGGATTATGCGTTTGCCCGCTAATGATTCAGTCCTCACATCTGTCCAGACTGAGGTCCTGTGGCGAGTACGCAGGCTATCATACAAGCAGCTGAGCTTCCTGGCATATTGGGGAACAGGCAGGAAAGGAGAGCAGAATGTGGCAATATTGAATGCTGCGTTAAAACAGCTGGAACTGCGCTGGACTGAAATCGCAGATGCTAAAACTGTCAGTGCACTGATATCCAGTCAACAACACATGTCCCCTCACTTGATAGACAGACTTGAAGACAAGGTATCAGAGTAACACTTTCTATCACAATTTAACACAACATTAATGGCTCAGTTAAACATGTTAACCATGCCTTAACCTCATATACTAGGTACTAGACCATGTTGTTGGGAAAGTGGATATGAATTGCTCTCTCTAAAAGCTTGAACTATTTTCCCTTGGAGTGGGAATTTGAATGTAACGTCGTATGATCATTGAAAGGAGAAATCACATGTGTATTTTATAGTATAAAATGTAGGCGTATAGTAAAAAAAAAACAATATAAGTTACTAAATTTGAGTTTGGAGGCTAGAATATATCTGAATAGGCCAGTGTGATAAAACCACTTTTTTTATAGGTCTTGTAAGATGAGCAAGTAAAATAATTGTACACCTATGAACAACTCCTCATGAATCTACTCTAAACCAATTGGATCACCTGTTAGTGAATGTGTGACAATTAGCCCATCCCATAGTGCAATACTTCTGTCTGTATTTCAGGCTTTGGAGCTTGCAGACGGCTTCTCGGCAGAAGATCTCCGCAAAGTTTGTTTGTCTTTGTCAATTCAGAGCCGCAGATCTGTCCCGCTGCTCAGAGCGTTGTCCTACCACCTTCTCCAGAAGCCCTCGTCAGATTTCACAACTCCACTGATACTGGACATGGCTTTAGCATACGGTAATAACACTGACTGTTACATATCCAGTAACACTGAAGGCATACGAAAAAAACAAATTAACATAATGAATATCTTTTTTTTTTTGGGCCGTGCACATTAATAATACATATGGTATAAAAAGAAATGCCAGAATTATCCAAAAGGCTGTATTTCATCTGTAGTCCCTGGCTATGGTGTTTAAACAGGGCATGCAATTTAGAAGGCTTCCTAAAATGCATCGCAGGAAAAACCAAGCACAGTGGTTAAAGGTTAGAAAAGGACACACTGCTGTTAAAATGAGTAGAAGCAGTAGTGGCATATTTAAATATAGAATGACATTGCACACAGGCAGGACATATAGGCAGCAGCAGTGACAGGAGAGATTAGTGTTTACTTGTGTATGTAATAATCCTCCATTGTTTTAATGGGTTACTGAAAGATCTGTGTTTTAGTTGTTTTGGTGTAAATTGAATTACATTCCACTCTCTTGACTCTGACAGCCCAGGCTGACTGGCTAAAGGCATGTTTCTGCTACGAAATAGTGAAAACTCTTCACATATCCACGTCTTGATTGACATCCCCCCCCAATCTGTCATTTTGTGTTACGCTCTAATCTTGCCTTCTTAAACCGATGCGTAGATGTTTTAAGGAATAGCTTCAAGTGTTACTTTTTGAATTCCGATAGAAGATAAAGTTCAAATCAGGAAGGGAAATGAAAGCTAGTTGAGAGAAAGCAACAGAAGTTTCATGCCTGATCTTAGACAAAGGACTGAAACTTGCATCATTCAACACTGAAAATGTAAACTTTAATGTCAGAACAACTGGTCTGTCAATTTAAAAACGTGTTTATTAAACTTGAATATTCCATTATCTATGCTGGGCGCAGTGGCAAATATTCCACATAAGGTGAACAGCTTAATGTCCAGTGCTAGTCAGAACAGATTCAAGCACTTGTCTGCTCAGCAACCGTGTTTAATGCTAACACTAACAAATGTGTCTTTGCCTTTTCTGTAGGGAAATTGAATTTCCACAATTCTCAGCTATTTCAGCGAATGGCCTCAGAGTTGTTACCCAGAGTGCCTGAGCTCAGCTCTACTGACGTCACACGCTGTGCTAAATCACTGGGCTTCCTCAAATGGCTTAACATCCCTCTCTTTGAGGCCTTTGCTGAGGTCAGTCACACACACTGAAGACCGACTCTAATTCCGTTTAATTTTGTGCTTAAATTTCGAATGAACTAATAGTTTGAATATTTTTTTTCCTCTCTCACAATTTAACACTCTGTACATTTGCCCCCAGAACTACAGAGTAAACAGTCAGAAGTACAGTCCTCTTCAGGTCTGTAATCTGCTCATGAGTTTCGCCAGACTGAACTTCCAGCCAAGCAACGGAGAAGAGTTCTTTAGCAAGGTACCAATCGTATAAAACGCTGCCTGTTGACATCACTGTCAGTTCTACTGCCTACCTTAAATGTATTCCTTTTTGCCATGTTGTGTAAAGGTTCACTCTGTGCTGGAGGGATCTCTCTCAGGCCTGGAGTCCTTCTTGCAGACGGATGTAGTTTGGTCTCTGTGTGTGCTGCAGCAGGCCAAGCCCGAATACCTCATCCCCCTCACACAACAAAGTCATGTTACCAAACTGTCAGGTAAGACGCATGGCTTTAGGCGTTCATTCTGCTTTCGTACTTTCCTGTTTTTGACAAATAAGGAATTTATAAAATGCAGATACACACTTTGTATTCACACAGTTAAGCTCACACATATTGCAATATACATGCTGTCAGCAGTTTGAAGCACCTGCTCCTCTAAACTAGGATAGGATGGAGTTTCAGGCACCTGGTACAAATGTCCCTCCTTCAAGACAAGTAATAGCAAGTTATAGCAACATTATAAACGGTAAATTTAACATTCACTAATATTTCACCAAGCACAATAAATAAATTGGTATAAAGTTCTGAAGGAAAAAAAAAAGTGACTCTGTTATCTAATGAACAGTCACTGAATGTTTATCAAGCACAAATCGCAAACATTTACTGGTTCCAGCTTCTGAAGTTGAAAGTTTATTTTTTTTCTTTATTTCATAGATACCATTGCAAATGTAATGGCTTTAGGTTATACAGTGTTAGGACAACACAAGCCATTTAAAGAGGTCACATTGGGCTCTGGCACTTGTGACAAGCTTTTCAATTTTTTTTTTGTGAGTGTATATTAAAAGATTGATTAGAAAAATAATCCATGATGAAAATATTCTTACGGTTCAGAAGAAAGATGTTTATATCCTGTACAAACACCTGTTGAAATAATGTAAAAACAACAAATGTCTAAATTAGCAGTATTGACAAGTAATAAAACTGTCCACATTTAAAGATGTGCAATGCATTATAATTTTCATGTAATCACAAGTTATTGAGCCAAAGAGTGGGCTACATTGGGGGACCTTTTTAGAAATGATATAACTTGTTTACATATTTTTATAACATCCTGAAACGCTGTGTTGTCTTCTGGGAGCTGACTGCCAGAATACCATTCTAGCTCAGTAGATGGCAGCGCAGCACCAATACATTTCTGGTTGGACGAGCACAGTGCTCTCTTTGTCTCACAGATATGGAAATGTCATTGATTTAGTAAAACATTCTTGACGTGGCTTTGAAAAGCACTGATGTCAGTAAGGTGGCAGCACTCATTCTCTTTCTGTTGTCCTTTCTGTCTGTAGAGGGCATTCCAGCTCGAGTGGAGAACTACAAGCTGAAGCTCCTCCACATTGCTGCTACTCTCCACTTAGAGCATCCGGGTTCCTCGGATACTCCATCCTCCCCGAGTGCTCCGACTGTCCCGGGCGGGAGCTCCTCCCCTTCCTCCCTGCAGAGCAGTTTAAGAGGGACTTTACAGAGTTTGGTGGGTGAGAGGACCATGGCCCTTCGCACTGGGGTTAACACCGTTTATGGATGGACTATTGGTAAGGGTAGCCCAGATATATACTTTGAGACAGCATATATGTCAAGCTATCAACCCTTTTTATTACTGGAGTTTCATAAGACTTTTACACTGAAAGCAACATTTAGCACATCCCTCTGTAAACCTTTTTACAACTGACATGGCCTTCTCTCATCAGATGGTGAGCTGGTAGTGGATTGTGACAACAAACCAGTGGACTTGTTGATGCTGAAAGCCCCTCATCTTCCCAGTGGAGGAGGAGACCAGCCTTTATCTGTAGGGGCACATAGGTGAGTCATAGAGGAGAGTCCTGTGGCCTTGGGTGGTATAAAGATTTCTTTTTGCCTTTCTCCCTTTCATCTGCTTTTCATTTACTCTACCTGTCTAAAGTTATGTTTGCTCTGTGTTTCACTCATCTCCATCTGTTTTTTTTAGGCTTGCTTTCTTGGCTTGGGATTTTCCAGACTTTGGCTCAAAAAGTAAAGACCTTTTGGGACGGTTTGTCATGATGAAGCGTCATCTCCAGTTGGCTGGCTTCATCACAGTAGAGGTAGGGAGAGGCAGGAGAATCCATCTTTGTGGCAGCGTTAGTGACCGTGGTTTAGTTATTTCAAAGTAAAAGCTTTTTTTAAAAACAACACGGATCAAGTTATTTTCTGTGTCCCTGCAGATGGGATGTACTGAGCTATTTGTTCCTCAGGTTTTTATTACATGCACTGTAATTGCAAAAGAACATTTTGGTATGTATTGTTTGCTGTGATGGTGAGTAATAATTAAATAAACAGCAGCGCTGCTGCTGCTATATGTGACAGTCTAAGGCCATGCAAACAATGGACCCAATAATTTGGAAGAGCTGAGAGTCAGGTGGGTTCCGCTGCAGTCTGTGGTATAAATAGAGCTCCTGCCGCAGCTCTGGCTCATCTAGGCCAATCCAAGCACTCTCTCTCATCTAGTGCACTCCCCTTAGCCAATAGTATCATCACTTGCCTCTCAGGTTTGTATTGCTGCAGGATGAGTTATCTGGGCAACTATGTCTACCTGAGGCTGCAAACCAGAACCGTGTCTTTGTTTTCAATGTGTATTATAAATACATCATATAAGATTATACTATAAAATGTCTTTTACAAGTGCGTTCTCTTAAGCACTCACTGATATTGAGAAGCTACTCGCTCAGTAGCTCTTTGAAGAAATGTTTTCAAATCCGTCCTTTTTGTCCTCTTCCAGGTGCCATATTATGAGTGGCTGGGGCTGAAGACAGACTGGCACAAATTGGCGTACCTAAAGGATAAAATGGGAAAGGCTGTGGCGGAGGACATGGCCAAGTGAACCCATCAATCTTCGTGAGCAAATTTGCAGAATCAGCTATTTAAGAGCTTTTCCAAAACAACAGGACCAGGGAGAACACACATTTACACCCACGTTCACGCTCGGAACGGAGCAGCATTGCAGAAAAGCTATCTCATAGTTTGTCAGGAAAAGAAAAATCATATTTTCACTCTGGTTCCCTGGCAACGTGTGGGGCTTTCCCTGTTTCCATGGTGATGATAAGCAAGACTTTTGGAGCCAGAGAGAGGGACAGAAATAAACACACAAGCGAGTCCTTCGGTAGGAATGTTTTGATCAACGACTAAGTCTTTGTATCTGCAAGTGACATGTCAAAACAGAAGCACCCAGGCGTTTGTAGAACTTTGGCCAAAACCTTGGGTTTATATCAGCATCTGAAGATATTGGAAAAACGTAATTATCTCCTGTGAATGTGTGTGTGTAATTTTATGATGGAATAAATTGTTTTATTTCCATTTTTACCTGTTTTTGTCTTTTAATTCTCACAGGATTGACTGTATGCCTTGTAGGTTTCTGATTCAGGATGTTGCTGCATGTGTGTGACGTGCACATGTTTTGTAGGGCGCGTACAGTCAGGACTGTTGCAGTTAGTGTGGTATTCAGATAGAGTATGCTTAATTTCACATGTAACGGCTAGTGGCACACCTCTCTGACATACTGGTGTGTGTGAGTGCATCGTTATTGTTAACACACATTTATTGGATCAGCATAGAGCTCTGTTGATGAGAACTCGTCTTCTGTCTGTTTTGTTGTATTATTTCACTGTTTATTGGCTCAAAGCTGGTTAAAATCACTAAATATAGCGAGTTTGGGTGAAGGATAAAAGTGTACATGGTCATTTCTTTGAGTCCTCTGTTAAATGTGAAATGGGTATCTTTACATTTCACACTGAATGTTTTTGTGTGGTAATGTGCATGCTTGTTTAAGAGCAACGCCATTATTATGAAGCAACAGCAAAGGCAAAAAACACTGAAACCTGAACCTGAAACTGCTTACACAACATCACGGGCAGCAGCAGCAGCAGCGCTCTGACATCAGAGGCTGTTAAATGGCAGAGGGAAGAAGACTGACAAATGAAAGCCAGGGCAGAGGAGAGACGAGGAGTTCAACTGAGTGTGAGCCAAAGAATAATGCAAAGCCACATCTGAGAATGAGGTTACGGGAACAACAAACATGAACGTTTTTTGCTACTCTGATAAACTATCACGTAAATCAAGGGCCACGGCGCCTACCTCCTTCCCAATATTTCTGGAATAATTGATCAATTGATGGACTGATAAAGTGCCCAGCGATTGAACTCCCTGGGTGTAGCGTCTCCTGTCTGATAAGTTACCAGTGTGCGAGTGCAGCCATATTCCTCCTTAATAAAGCACTAAAGTTGTCTTACTACTCGATGCATCAAATCCAGTGTTTTAATATGAAACAAAAGATGTTGGTAAAACGTTTGGATCCTGCTCTGCCTCTGACCGCTGCTGTGCGCAGGACGGCTACACTTGAGATGATTATGTAAGTTGAGAGCTCACAAACACCTTTTTCTTTTTTGCTGTGAATCTATCAGCAGCTGTATTTGTTGAGGTCAAACGGCTTGCACAGAGGCTATTAGTAATTATCCAATATAGCAGCACTTCTGCTGAACTGGCAAATTTATCATGGGAAGGTCCAGGTTGCCATGGAAACTACCATTGCTGATCATTTGGCTCAGTGCTCTCGCCCCCTCTCGCTCTTTCTATCTATTTTTCCCTCACTTTTTATCTATAAAAGTAGAGAGAAAACATTAGAGAGTGCTGGAGAGGTGATGGAAAGCAGAAACAGATGCTCTAGCTTGCCCTTGGGGGGGAAATGTCTCCTTGTTGATTCCTTGGGGATGCAATCGGAGCAGATGGCATAATTAGCAGTATACTTTTAGGTATCGTTTCGGCCCTTTTAATTGTCTGTTCTTTCTCTTTCCCCCTGTTGGTTTTGCTTTCTTTGAAACAACCTCCCATGTCTCCATTTTCCTCTTGTTTTTGCAGTACTGGTCCTTTCCTTCAAGGTTGAGGGCAGCACTGAGAGAGCAGTAGAAATCTGCTGACATCATCCCCCAAGATACAGTCACAGAGAGAGAAGGAGGGGCAGAGAAGAGAAGAGGGAGAGAGATACAGGGAAGAAGGGTGGAAGGGAGGGAGAGGAGCAGAAATTGGGCATCAAGAGAGGATACTGCAGCTCCCTCTCAGAATCTACACACACACGTACTGGATATTCAGATGAACTGGATCATGAGGCTCTAAAACACACGCCCACAGCAGCAGCATCACTGTGCTGCACCACATATAGAGAGAGAGACAAGTGTATACTCCATCTCTCACTCTCACTCATTCTGTCTCACACACAAACACACACACACACACATAGACAGACACGTGCTGCAGGGAAGATCTGAGTGTTGGGTCGCTGAGCATTCAGGTCCCCCCTCCCCTTCTTCTTCTTTCTCCCTCTACGCTCTCACTCTCTCACTCCCTCTCCCTGTTCACCTTGCCTGTTCCGGCTGTATGGTTTATTGTTGCGTCAGAACCAAAGAGAGCCAGCGAGAAGCATGCCGGGTGAGAGCTCTCACAGATCTGTCCCCACCGACAAACATCCAGAGCAGGGAGCGGAGGAGACGGGGCTCCCAGGACCAGGTAGGACATCTGGGTTTGGGGATGGTGAAGGGAATATGAGGTAATTAAGCAGGGCGATGCAATTGGAGACAGAGACAAGGACATCATTTGAGGAGAGAGGATCAGTGTAGAGCAAGTGGATAATGTTAAATAGATTGGTGCAGGAGGGAGAGAGAGGGGGAGAGCTAGCAGGATAGAAAACATGGCAGATAAATAGAGACTACTGGGCTGGTAAAAGTGAAAGAGACTGTTAGGTAAGCACTATCTGCTTGAAACCGCCATGTGGGGTAATTTCTGTCCGTCTGTTGACATGTGCAGTCTGAGTAAGCTGTGATTCAGCTGCATGTTAGCCTCCTCACTAAACCGCATGTTGTGTGTCACCCCCAGCTCCCAGCTATTAGCATCCTCCCTAAGCCTCCACCCCAGAATTGTCAAATCCCAGCCCACTCTATGCATTCCTCATCACTAAATCCGTATTAACAAGCAACCTCTCATCTAAATGACTGACTTCCAAAAGCTTTGTTTAAATGCCCTGCCTCCAGCACCCATCCTCATCAGAACCCCAGGCCCATCTTCCCCCACCCTAACGCTGGCCTCCTCACCCCTATCCGTTGTCCTGCTGCCCTATCTTTAGCCCCGGCGCCACCTTATCTACATCAACATCTACCCAGAAATTTTACGAGCTGAAAGCGTAGAGTGGCTCATCCCAGTCCCTTCCCCCAGCCTTAGCAGGACCATGACACAGCAGCATGGCAGCACTGTAGGAGCACACAAACACAAACACACAAGAGCAAGAGCTTTTGTCACTCATCTCGTCGGTTATTGCTCATGTTGCTGCTGTGTATCTGACGTTGTGAAATCATGAAATAAGTCATTAAATAAAAATTGGAGTATGGAGAGAGAGAGAGGAATATGTAACGTTGTGGCAGTGCAGATGAAAGGTTGGGACGATCGAGATTTTTATGAAGGTCCCTTAAATTACAGTCAGGCAATAATGGTCAGATTGAGAATGTCCTCATTGAAACAGTATTGTGACTACTGTGTCGCTTATAGTTATTGCACGTGATATAGCTTTCACACTGTTGTAAACATATGACAGAACGATGGATAACCTTGCTATTGGCTATTATAGAAACTCACTGCTTCCTCTTTGCTGAAAATACTTTGGCTTGCTTTTTTGGAAATTGTCCTGCTTTGCTTTCATCAGTGCCCTGATCTTTTATTAGGCTTGGAATTATTTTAAGCTTTCTTGGCCTGGATCTTGGGAGGGGAAGGAGGAGAGAGTTTTTGTCCGATGCTCTAGTTACAACTTGTTTTCTGGCACTTGCTTGATGAAAAAGGAGAGGTTAGATGATTGATTAAGACTATAAAAAGGGATCTTATGAAGAAAGACAAAGAAGCAAATGAGACTATTGGGTGTCTCTGTTTTAAGGCTCCATCTGAGCAGTAGTTGAAATAGAGGCTCCCCTTGGGGCTGACAGGCCGGCGCTGCAGCCTCTGTGACGCAGCTCCAGTCTGCTCAGCTTGCTGCGGCCTGCTCCTCGTACAGCAAGCCGGGGGCTCGATTTCACTGCATCCTCCCAGATGACAATTGCAGGCTTGGCCAAGGAGGGGAAGAGAGGCAGACATCCACATAATATTTGTAGCATTGAATCTGCAGCTAAAAGACGGAGACTGACAATTATGCTAGCAGATAAATAGCCTTATCACTGGCTCTCTAGCAGCCTAGCAAAACAGTAGCTCCAACAGTGTACAGTTTTTACATGTGATTCCAATGCTAAGCATATAAGGGAGAAAGATAGAGTATTTCTGAATGTGTTCAACGTAGTTGTGGTTTTGCTGGATTTTCTTTAAATCAGATATAGATTAATCATTGATTTTTGTTCGTCTGTGCATATGGTCACTGAAGCTAGGTGCCTTTTTATTAGGCCATGCAGAAGGAAACAATCTCCCATTAACCATATTAGACTGTGCTCTACGTGTAAGTGTAGAGCAGCTATTGGCTTTTGTACATGCTTAACTGTGCATCTTTTTTGATTAGTGGCAGGTTTTAGTCTCGGATGCATGACTCAGCAAACAAACAAACACACCAAGAGCTTATTATTGGGGCAGCAATCAGTCAGAGCTGCTAAGTGCTGATGACTGCATCTGCCACCACCACAGCAGGGCAGAAGAGCAGTGAGGGAGGAGATACTGTATACTATGTGCAGAGAAAAAAAGAACATGGAGGCGAGGGAAGAGAGCTTAGAGTCACAACTAAAAGTGAAACAAGGAGAGGCAGCTATATATATTCATGTATAAAAGAGGACTGCGGAGAGGATAAGAAAATGTTTTAGAGAGGCATTTTGAGGGAGTGAGACAAAGGAGTGGATACAGAACAGAGAGTGAATTAGTAAGTGATAGCTGGGTTCCTGGCAGAGCAAGTGTGTGTATGTGTGTGTTTGACGGCGTGTGTGTTTGTGGCTGGCACAGAGCTGAGCCACTTGTGTGTTATAATGGCCAATCAGCATGTGGATTGAGGTCACAGTGGCAATGGCCCAGTTAAGAGCAAATAAAGGTTCTGTTTCCTCTGTCCTTCAGGGATATTTCAGTGTTATATATGTTGTGTGTTATGGTAATCAATCTGACATAATAAAATTATTAAAGATCAGCAGTGGAACTGAAACAAATGAAGAATAAGTTATTTTATTCCATCTTCTCCCTCCATTTGTTTTTCCCTGCTTACTCATACACAAGACTCTCATCCCTGACCCCTTTTCTTTGATTCATTCTGTCATTTCATCTCAGTGATTTCTCCATTCCTGATGACAGTTATGAAGATGATAGCATGGTCTAGTAGGACAAGAGGACAGCGAACACTGTAATTCAATGACAGTTCCTTTTGCCTCTGGCTAATTGTGCAATTGTGCATGTTGATACAGAAAGAGAGACAAAGAAACTTGGAGAGGTAGAGTAAGACACTGTAGTGTATGTAGAGTAGCATTGTATTCCTCCTCCAAGTTTTGAGTCCAGCCTTATGGTGGAACACTATAGGCAAGATTAATCAGTTTCCAACACACAGAGCTGAGAGATATTCGGTTAATCTACTGATTGGTATTTTAGTGACATTTTTTAGGGCTCTCTCTGAGAGTGTGGGAGAAAAAAAGTACAGTTCAAAATGAAGAGAAAAAAAGTATATTATTGCACAATAAAGTAGGCATTGTGTCCCACATTATGTCTAGTGTCATGTTACTGAGATGATTTAATCAAA
The DNA here is from genome assembly GCA_943593645.1 of Bovichtus variegatus. NCBI lineage: Eukaryota > Metazoa > Chordata > Actinopteri > Perciformes > Bovichtidae > Bovichtus > Bovichtus variegatus. The sequence goes on from CALSCE010009506.1 coordinate 6,827,218, forward strand.
TGTAATTGATTTCACTGCTTTATTAACTCCTAACTAGACTTCAAATTAAATCCTTACATAAATCCTTGATTCAGAAAAAGTTAATGCAATTGCTTCTTCCCTTTATTTAAAATTGTCTTTTTGCAATGCTTTATCTGTTTTTCAGACATGACCAGACACCCGTCTACTGACTCCACCCCTAGTGACAGTGGATCCTCCCCTAGTGACAGTGGTTCTAGCCCTTCTCCCAGTACTCCTCAGAAGCTACTCCCAGCATGCACCTCACCATTTGGACCACGACTATTTCATGCAACACCTAGCTCATCTGGTACTCCAAGACCTCAACCTGAAGGCTCTGACCATCGCAACACACCCAGGCTGTCTGGAAAGTTAGGTGGTCATGGACCATGTGGCCGCCATATCCCTGTTAAGATGGAGAGAATCAAGGTGTGTGTTTTGTGTGTATGAGCATGTTTGAAATTTTGCAACAGATATACTACCAGACACATTTTATTGTTTTTTTTATTCCAGGTCCTTACTGGTTCTGAGGTGGAGAGTGACTATCAAGAGTCACAGACCATTGACACAAGGGTGGTGATGGGTCAGGAGACACTGCTCAAAACAACAGAGATCCAGAAAAGAAAACCCCTGGTTGAGCCACGTGGTCAGGCTATCCCTTTGCCAGGCATACCAAGCTTTTCAGAACCTCCGTCACAAGCAAAAGAGACCCAGCTGGAAACCAGCAAAGAGGAAAACCAAGCCCAAATCCCTCAAAAACAGCAGGATCAGCAAAAGGAACCTGTGCAGCCCCCAACCTCACTCCCTTCCCCTTTTCAGAACCCCCTATTCCCTTCCTCCTCTTTCCCAGAGCCAATCACAACAGATGACAGTTTTAAAGACAACCAGGAAGAGGGTCAAACCCTTTCTCAAGACGAAGTGCCTTCCCTTTCTTTTTCTGAGCTGGCCAGTCCAGTTGCTTTGTCCTTCTCTGAGCCAGCTTATGCTGTTGACCCTCTACGAGTGGGTGTACCCTCATCTCTTGACCCTGACCTGTACTATACTGCCCCTTCCACCCCAATCAAGATGGGCTCCCGTTCTTTGCACCTTAAACATCATTCATATCCTGGCTCTCCAGCCTGCCCACTCTCCCCTGGCTCTCCCTCAGACAGCGAGGACCTCTGTTCCCCTCTCACTTCTCCTTCTGGCTCTTATATCACAGCGGAGGGTGGAAGCTGGACCTCCTCTTACACATCTTCCACCTCCCCATCCACTTCGCCAAACCTGCTCCTCACAGAAGAAGCACAGGAGGCTCCTGCTTGCTTTGTGGGCTCCTTATCAGAGATTGGAGATGAAGTTGGGGAGGAAAAGGGACGAGCAGGTCCAGAACGAGAGGAGGAAAGGGCTGGAGACTTCTGCCTGTACCATCCTGAGGGCTTTGTCATGAATTCCCGAATAGGTTTAACAGGGACAGTGATCCTTGAAGAGGAAGAGTCTCTAAAAGGGGAAGAGATCAAGATTTCCAGAGAAGGTTGTCGTCCTTGCTGGGTGACTGACGATGCATCCCCTCTAAGGAGCAGTAGTAGCCGTAGCAGTGACTCCCAGGACGATGGAGGAGAGTCTGAAAGTTCACTCTGCCCACTGGAAGAGGCTGGTGCAGGTAGAGCAGAGTACTCTAGACCTATGCAGACAGGACTGAAACTGCAACTGGAGGCATGTATGTCAGAGGAACATTATGGACAGATGGATGACCACCCAGAACAACCCCCCACTGCCTTGACTCCTGACACAGAGAGCATGACCATGGCCTCATCTAGCCTTAGCCCTGACTCACCTATTAGCCCCATGGATGCCTTCTGTCCTGGAGTCTTTGGTAGGTTTGGCCCCAGTTCTTTCATGCTTTCCCAGGCAGCCTGTGCTGATGGTATACCAGATGAGGAAAGGATGATCCCTGCCTCCCTCATCTCCTTTCCCCTCCACACGAGCCTTATCTTCAAGGCTGATTCAATGGAAATCACCCTCTTCCCTACAGAGGATGAGAATGATATAGGAGAAGGTAATGACAGAAATGAAGGAAAGGATGTTAATGCTTATGCAGCAGGAGAGGAGGAGGCAGATGTCGAAGATGACGATGACGATGATGAAGAGGATGATGATGATTATGATTATGGCGATGATGGTGATGGCAATGCTATTGGCGCTGCTGACGGAGATGACGATGATGAAAATAATGAACATGATGACAGTGACGAACATGATGAGGCAGGTGAGGAAGCTAAGGTAGAGGTGAAAGTGGTGGAAGGGAAGGAAGAACAACAACAACAGGAAGAGGATGATAAGAAGTGTGATTGCAAAGCAGTGGAAAATCCTATAGATGAGGACAGCTCAGCATCTTTCCTTCATTCACTTTCAGAGACATCTATCAATGAGGGGTTGGACGAATCCTTTTGTTTCCAAGACGATACAGATGACTCATTAGATTCGGCCTCCTATAATGGGGAGGAAGACGAACGTCTGTACAGCACTGAGAGGCATGCACAATCACTAGAACCCACACCAATGGACGCACTTGATTTAGCTGAAGTTCAAACAGAACCTGAACAGGGCTCTACCATTGGAACATGTCAAACTGAACCTTTGCACACACAACTGAGCACAGAAAAACTTATGGATCAGCCAAAAACCAGCTGTCTATCTGAAGCCATTGCTCCGGATGAACCTACACCCCTTGAACTGCAGTCAGTCCCTAAACTGGAATCTACCAGTGAAATAGATCAGACAAAACCTTTGCACATACAAGTGAGCACAGACAAACCAGTGGATCCCCAGAAACCATCAGGTCCTTCAGAAGCAAGTTCTTGTCAACCAGGGAACCTGTACATAAGTGGGAGTGAGAGTGAGATGATGGATATCTCTGGTTCTTCCAACCCTCTTGAGCTGCCTAAAGAAAGCCCTACTTTGAACCTTTCCTCTACTCCTGTTGTCATTTGTGCTCCACCTGACACTGCTGCTGAGCTCCACATCTCTCCTTCTTCTGCCGCTTCTGCACAGGAGACGACAAACCATTACAGTTCAGTTCTTCCGGAATTGGCTGAGGAAAATCCACAGATGAAAAAGTATGATTTGCAAGAGAGAAATGATTATTTGGGGGAGGAACCCACAGAAGAACCAGAAAGAGACTCTTTCAAATTGCTCATCAAGCCTCGTCATTATCAGCCAGAAAGCCACAAGGCTGTAGGAGCAAGTAGACTTGTATTATCAAAGTTTTTTTCCAATAAAGCGGATGTGCCTGGAGGGGCTGAGGCAATATGTAGGACAAGTATTCATAGGGAGTCTGACATTGACCTTGACCAGAAGAATGGGAATGCCTCCGCTGAGTCTATGATTGTGGAGTGTAGAAGCATTGATTCTGCCACCAATGACTTGAATAAAGGTGTTCTTCTTCTCTCCTGCCCCAAAGACCCTAGTCCCAACCCCAGTAATATCCCTATTTCTGCCTCTCCAGAGGTCATCTCAGAACTTGCTGACAATCTTGCCCTGACCCCTGGGGACTCTGCCCAGGAGAACCTGAGAGAAAACACCCTTAGTACTGACGAAGGTGTGCTGGCAGCTGTTGGATCCCCACACTCTCCCCTTGCCATCTCACCTAAAAGAGAAAACTCAGAAACAGACAGCAGGGGAGGGAGCAGAGAGGTGCGTCCTGGAGCTGGGGCGTGGTGTGATGACAGAATGGGGCTGGGGTTCAGTCTAGGATTAGGATCAGGGGCTGAATTTGGTGTCTGGGGAGCAGGGGAGTCACTCTCCCTCTCCCTGGGGAAAAGGTATGAGTTAGAGGCGGAGGGTCTGCTCACGTGTGATCCAGGGGGCCAAAGCACACAGACAGCTGTGGTTCCCAACATGAGCAGTGAAGTGTGCGAAAATTATGACAATGTTCTGGGTTCTGTTCTGGATGAGGAAGACAACAACAGTCTTTGTGGAAAGAGGGACCAGATGGCGGATGAAGAATTGGTAGGAGAAGGAGCTTCTGTGTCCAACTTGGCTTGCTGGAAGTCCATTGAGGAGATCTCAGAAGCTGGCGGAGGGGAGGATGGAAGCTCCCGATTCCCAGAGGATGATGTCAGTAATCTAAATCCAGACAATGATGGAAATAACACACACACACAAATACAAGACACTTGGAAAAATTCTAACAATAACAATGACTCTGCCTTTGACTCTTTGGAAGTAGCCATGTGTGGAAGTCTGAATGCTTTATCAGAGGAAGTGAGACCCCAGAGTGTGAGTGTCAGTGTTAGAGAGTCTGTGTCTAATATTCCACTCGAGGAGATGCCACCTCAAGTGTCTGACACAATTTCAGATGAAGGGGAAAAAAAAGACAGCTCCATAAACCAGGCATCAGACACAACACAGACAACATTCTCAAAGGAAGGTGCCTGTAGCATCTCAGTGTCATTAGTTGAAACTCACATGAACAAAGCTGTAACAAACCAGCATCTCAGTTCACCAGATAAAGCCAAGTCAAGATGTCAGACAATTACTACAGAAAGTAATACAGCATATTCTTTGCTACACGGATCCTTTGGTTCGTTTACTCTTAAATGTAAATCGAATGAATCCAAACCACGTAGAGCTTGTCAAGATACAATGGAAAATAGAGGTCCTCAATCAGAACAAGAGATGGTGAAGCCTCAGACTGAAGGCCAAAGAAAAGGTGATGTCAGTCCTGTGTCTGACAGACTTGTTGATGAACCAAAGACTAAAGATGCCTTTACAGGAGAGCAGTGTGTTGTCAGTAACTCAGGGGAAGAGGATGAGGAAGAAAAAGCAGAAGAGAAAGCAAAAAAGAGAGATGAGGAGAAAGAAAGGAAGAACAAAACAGAAAGAAAAACTTCTCCTGCACAGAATAGCCCAGAGCACTTTGCGTGTCACACCCATACAGAGGAACTTTGCACAGATAAACCAATTGCTGCTAAGAAAGGGAGGAGAGGTAAGCAGAACAAAAACAGGGCATCCCAGCCAGGCAGTCATGCTGACTCTAGCCCTGAATCTGTTGATGTTCCAAAGAAAACTTCTGTTCCATTAAATGCCACAGCAGATGGATGGTCAAAGGGGGCAATCACAGACAATTCTAAAACCAAGAAAGGCAGAAAGGCAAACAACAAAGCTTCATCGTCGGACTGTCAACAGAGGACATCTGGGACAGACAAAGCTAAATTTGGTTCACAGATGAAGGGGGATAACAGTCCTGATGTCGGAAGTCCTAGCCATGGATCCTATAATTCTACCCCACATACCCCGGACAACCTCAACGTTGTGTTGGCAATGAACCAAGAATTACATCAAAAACAGGAAGTGCTTGATAACAGACCACTATCTGATAGTCAGAGAGGAATCACAGTAGATATTAACGACAACAACATAGATACTGGCCATAGCCCACCTACCCATGATACCATATCATACTCTCTGACTCCACTGTCTTCCTCACCATCTCCTGTTTCCTCATCCTCCCCTCTACCATGTGCCTCAACAGAGCCAGAAAATGATCTGCCCACACCTGTGCAGGAATCCCAGCCTGTCATCTCAGCCCAGCAACAGCCTTCACTGTCCATGTGTCACACCACCGCTACGCTTTGCACTACCTCCCCCAAAACACAACACGCCACTGATTCCCAATTTCTTCCTAACAACAACAACAACAACCTCCAAGAGGTCACTGTTGTCCTTTCTGCATCTACCACAAGTGTCTCTTTGCCATCATTCTCCACTTCCATGCTGTCCCAACCTACCCAAGAGTCGTTTTCACCTGCCCCTGGAACTCTAGATTCAGCATGTGTTCCAGACTCGATTTTCCGTCCCCAGTCTCAGCCTAATCTCAACATCCAGCCTCACAAACAGATTAAACAAGGTTGCCCGTGGAGCACACAAGACAGATGCAGAGGTGAGTATAGAAATTATGGCTTGTTAGATTGATAGCACAGTGCAATACACTGAGGAATCCCTTATCCTTTTTGTTCCAGTCAGTTTTGGCAACAGTAAAAGGGTGCTTTGCAAGTTGGAATCATAAACAAAAAAACTAAAATGGCCACTATGTCTCCTTGGTCTGTTGTTTTTAAGCAATACAAAGTAAGCAGATGTTTTTTAAAAAACAAAGTCAAATGTGAGGTTCCTAATATAAATATGATCAATTAATGTGTGCTCTGTAAGGTCCCAGTTTGGCTGAGGAGGAGACAGACAGTGAGGATGATGGTGGACTGCCTCGACGTAGTCACAGATCCCAGGCCAGAGGAGTGGCAGGAAACAAAAATGGGGCCATGCAGAGAGAGTTTGGTCCATCCATTCAGCGGGAAATACAACCTTTCTCTGCCCACCAAATATCCAACAGACAGTCAGGCTGTCCAGTCAACCACAGCCACAACATTGCGGATGAGTTTGACCTATCCTTCAAAAACAATTGTGAGTTGTTTCTGACCCCCTATGGATAATAAGATTCAACCCCCGGGAATCCTCTAATACCCTCTTCCTGCCTCTTTTCATCTCTCTCATCTGTTTCTACAATAGTAAACCCACAGCTACATGTCACATTTGACATGTGTTTGAATATACATTGATGACATGGGACACAGTAGCTGTGGCTCTGCTTTTATAACAGATGATAACACAAGACGTACATTCTCTGCATCATATAGTTCACTGTTTGAATTATGGATGAAGAGTGCCCTGTTGTTGCCAATAATGCATTGCATATAAAGTAGAAATCACAACATCTTCTAACAAATGCTCTTCACTAGCATAGCACTAATAAGATAGAGGGACTAATGCCCTTATTACTTCTATATGGTGACTAGTTTATATGGCAATAAGGATATGATACCATTCACTTACATGCACTTATAATATATGTTTGTATAGGTTCTATATTGGCTTCCTGTAATGAGTCTGAGAGTGAGGGGTCAGTGCCTGAGCTAGAGGAGCCAGAGCCACTGAGACCATCAGAGCCCCAGGTGAGTCAGTTCATCCCGCTTTATTGGAGACCATCTTATCTTTTCCTGTCCTGAGTAACCCATATCTTTTTTTTAAAACCCCTTTGTAGCAAGTATGGCATGTCAAAGAGTAAATGAGTAAAAGAGATTTTCTAATACCTAAAACACATTATACTTTATAACCTATGAATTTGGGATTGCATTGAGATTATGTTGAGAAATATAACTTGTTTTGTCACGATCTCGACTTAATGATTTGATAATCAGGAGGAAAATGTTTGCTTACACTGACAGCCGGGGACTATAAATGCATCGATAGCCTGCTGTCAGCCAACCTGCTTTATATTTTCAGTTGATAAAGTTTGTTTATCCATATTAGCTAATGCTTGCCATGATGCATTTGTATTTTTTGTACTTTACGCAAATTGCAGTTACTGCTGTTGCTATAAACATAAAATGCATCGCTTCCTGTGTGTGCAAGAGAGAACAAAACTGTATGGCATCAGCAAAATATGTCATGCATTATTATATTAAATTAATTGATATTTGTTTTCTCCTTCAGTCTATCTCCTTTGCAGATGAAGGGCTAAACAGACCAAAACAGAGCCGCAGTGAGAAGAAGGCCCGCAAGGTCAGACTACCGGCTGTATACAAATAAATAAATAAATCAAATGGGCATATGGCACCAGTGTTTAATTTGCGTTATTTTGTCTTTCTTCCTCACTCTCTCTGCTGCTGCGTGTGTATGTAGGCCATGTCTAAACTTGGTCTGAAGCCCGTCCATGGTGTTACCAGAATCACCATTAGGAAGTCCAAGAGTATCTTGTTTGTCATCAGCAGACCAGACGTGTTCAAAAGCCCCGCATCTGACATTTACATTGTATTTGGAGAGGCAAAGGTAAGTCTTTCTTTCTTTCTTTCTTTCTTTCTTTCTTTCTTTCTTTCTTCTTTTCTTTCTGTCTAAGTTATTCAAGCACTTGTACATGTATTGTCTTGCCTCTCAACCTCTCCAATTCCCCTCACAGATTGAGGACCTATCTCAGCAGGCTCACAAAGCAGCTGCAGAGAAATTCAAGGTGCCTGTGACCTCTTCTCCCTTAGCCCCACCTGTCCCACCCAGCCTCACCATCAAAGAGGAGAGTGAAGAGGAGGAAGAAGAGGTACTTTCTGTTTAACTATTGCTTCTGAACAGCTATCACACTAACGTCAATACAGTGTGTGTGCGCGTTCTGTAAAATATTTTATTCTGTTGTTAACTCTCCCTCTCTCCCCCAAACCCTCTCTCTCTCTCTCTCTCTCTCTCTCTCTCTCTCTCTCTCTCTCTCTCACTTTTTTTCTATATGTCAGGTGGACGAGGGAGGTCTTGAGCAGAGGGACATTGAGCTAGTGATGGCTCAGGCCAATGTGTCACGAGCCAAGGCCGTCCGTGCGCTGAAACACAACAAGAATGACATTGTGAATGCTATCATGGTGAGGAGGAAGGAGGGGAAGGGGGAGGTGGGGAGAGAGAGGAAGAGTGGGAAAATAATGAGTCATAGCCAGTGCATGGAGGAGGAGGGGCGGAGGAAAGGAGAAAGAGCAGAGGACAAATTACAAGTAGAGTTTCTCCCCAGTAACTGAGCATCTTCTACGGTTCTGTAGGTCATCAGTGCAGCCTGACGCCCACTAGGTGGCAGCAACAACTCACACTCACATAACCGAGTTGTTTAGGTGACACAGTTAACACAATTTCTTGATGGGTGGAAAGCAAGATGAAGCTGCCTTTAGATCACTAGCAAAAGTTGGTTGAGTGAAAACAGAACCTCACATACTGACTTTCCCAGATAGTTTTATTTATTTAAGCAGTGTGACATCTAGAGTGTCTCATGTCTTCTTTTCAATAGCAGAGAAGAGCGTTTTGTATTTTCTAATTTAATGGAGGAAAGTCAGTTGTGATATTTTGTTTCCAACTTGATTTATTTTTTCATCATGACAGTTTTCGCCATTTAATTTGAACCAACTGTACCATTCTTCTTTGACTCTCTTTTCTCTTTCCGTCGCTTCTGTCTTTCTCTCCCTCTTCAATATAGGAGCTGACCATGTGAGTGGTGAGGACGATTTGACTCCTGACCCCCCTCCTCCAGCCTATAAAGCCTAAACGCCACTGACTCTTCTGTATCGCTGCTACTGTATGTTGCATCCCCAATATCTGCTAAATAAAGTCTCTTCCAATGTGGGCTGTGACTGCATTGTAATATTGATTTTACTGAAGAGATCTCATATGGTTTATTGTAACTTGTTTTAACAATAGGAGCAGTGCAGTCCTTCACATTCTGCAAATTCAAAAGGCCTATTTTGTTTTTCACAGTATTGGAACCTATCACAATCACTTAAACTGACCGTCAACAATAAAAGTTAAAAATAAAGTTAAAGCTATTGCTTTTTTTATGCTAATGTTAAGGGTTAACAGACCTATATTTTCATCCATAGCTCAAACTCTTCATGTGAAAAAGAATTTGTTTCTTTATATGGTCAAAATATATTGTCATTAGGCTTTTAATGCAAAAGGCGTGCTATATCATCACATGCTGTGGCAGACGACAAGGCTTGGGTGAAATAGACAAGGCACAAAAACCCAATTTCTGGTAATGGCTTTTTAAAGGAAATACATTGCAAGTATGGTGCATTGCAAGATTACATATGATTTTTTAAAAATGTTTTGCAGAAGCGATCTGCAGATATTAAAGAAACACATTGCACTGATAAATCGTTTTTCAAACAAAATCTCACAATTATTCAGTGCCTTTGATACCAACCTTGAAAACAAGATAATTAATCAGTGTTTATGTAGACAACTGCTTATATTGACTAACATGTTGCTAAATTAATCATATTCCATAGAGTTCAAATTTGCCAGCACTGTGCAAGACTGAGATGTCACATGGAAAAGAAAAAGTGGATGAAATTAAACTCGCATTTTGTTCCGTTTCTCACTCTCTTATAATGTCACACAAAACAGATGACACAGGCATGCCCATACAGATGCCATATGCATTTCTGACGGTCTAGCAACTTTATTGTACAAAACTGATTATAGTACGAAACACATACCCGGGACTGCTTAGACAAGTTGTGACTAGAACACAAATTCAAACCAATCAAGTTGAATCATCAGCTTTAAATGACAAGCAATGCCTTCACATGTGCGTAAAACCTATCCCTTTGACTGACTTAGTTCCCATTCTTACTCCCATGATGTAATTCACTGTGTGAAAATAGAAAAGTATTGGCGTTAATAAATGAAATACTGTCAGAGGCAATGTTAATGACAAACAATAAACAATCAACATATTCACTCCAAATGTTTTGTTAGCTATGTCAAACAGTATTTCTTCTTTCCTTCCAAGCATTGTATCATACACAGATCTCTTTCCAAATGACAAACATAGGAATGTAAGTCTGAGTGAATAGTAGTAGTATGGATCTCTACGAGGCAAGACGTGGTGCTCTGAGTATCCTTCATAGCAGTGTAGGCACTTCATACTCTGCTGGAAAATGGAATGAATGCCTTTGGGCTTGAGTCAAGTGTTGAGGATCTTGACATCATTAGGTGGTGGATTTAGCAGGGAGGACGTTGTTCTCAAAGTGTCCCTGGTTAGTGATATTGCCAGCGGGGAAGTATCTTGCCACCACGAAGGAAGAACCATCTGATGCAGTGGCTTTACCGACACCCAGCTTATTAGTGCTCTTCCACACCATTGCTGTGAAATGGCCTAGATGTTGAGTGAAATGAGAAATAAGTAAGAGAAAGAAAAGGCCGTTAGGACATGGTTGAAGCCAAGTGCAGTTCCTCTAAATATTTACAGACAAAGGAATCTTAATTCTTCTCTTACTCATCAGTTCCAAACCTCCCTGTAGTCTACACTTTATGTCTTTCTCTCTCTACCAGGCAACTTTACATGAATCAGTGTGACTCACTGTTAACGAGCTCGGAGGAGTGATCTGCTTTGTGCGTGATTAAGTTAAACAGACTCATGCACACTGGAGTCTGAGGCTATGGGAAACCATCTGGAGGAATTAGGCCGGACTTGAAATGACGCGAGTTGAGGAGTGATACAGAAGACTGAGATTCCCCCTCAGTTTCCCCATGGCTGGTCACACAGTCACACATTGACTGAGCAGTGACATCAACAGGGGATTAACAACAATCCTGCTCATGCCTGGGTTAACATGATACAGAGACAGAGAAACTGACAGCAGGAAAACAGAAAAGGACAAAGAGAAACAGAGCGAGAAGCAGATACATTGAGATAAATGCATTAAAAAGAAATGAGGAGAAATGAGATGAAACAAGACGACGTGAAAACATACGAGAGGGAAGAGTTTGATTTGATGCGCTGGCAAATATTTTAGTTTTACATATATTGATACAAAATATTGATGTTTAAAATGATCTTTGCTCACTCTGGTTAAACTGAAAATGACTTTTGAAATATTTGAAAGAATATTCCATTTTCAAATCGTGTTCAAGGTGATAAGTAAAGTTTATATTATTTCAGGGCTTCTACAAATGATTATTTTCAATATTAATAAATCTACTGATTTTGTTTTCTAAATTAGTTCCTTATCTGGGACATAGGAAAGATGTCAATCATTTCCATAAGCCAGGTTGACATTGTTAAATTGCTTATTACAGTCCAAAAAAGATATTCACAACATTTTTGTCATTTTTCTTAAAAATTAATAATGGCTGATTCATTTTATTGCCGATCCACTTATCGACAAATCAATTAATTGTTTCATTTTTTTTTCTCCAAATTTTGTTTTTCTAAATTAGGATTTTGATCGTTATACTGTACTGTACATTACCACTGGAAAATTTCAAATGATTACTTACGATTATCCTGATATTGAATTTTGTCATTTTGCCCAATTTGCTGTCATTATAGTGTAGGCCAGAGGAGGTTTGACGATGACTGAAATATGAGAGGAAGAGAGAGACAGACACTCATGTGTAAATCTCACCAGTGCCAGAGGAGAATCCAGGACGGTTGAAGTTGTACTGTTTCACTTCATCATACCAGCGGTCTGCAACATCCTTTCCTGCACGTACATGGGACAAAGTGCAACCTCAACTTCAAGGACAATCGGTCTTGTGTCGTACATATTGATCAGAATGACAGCTATATAAGAAGACTTCTCTTCTGGGCACATGTTGTTTACAATGCTGCACTTTTTTGTCAGCCAGTGCTGCACTGTAGGAGATGTTTTATGAATCACACGGCCCTGTGCTGACATATTTCTGCAGTGAGTCATGGTGTCTCAGCTCTCAAGACACAGTGCGAAGTGGAAGGGTAAATAGATCCCAGCTGCTCACTTTCAGGCCAGGCTCACTTTTTTAAAGCCAGTCTGCTTCAAGCCCTATAGACTAAACTATTGTATGAATAGAGGGATGTGTATCTCAGGAGGAGAACAAAGAGGACATGCACACAAAATCATTTAGCTTTATAAATAGTATTATGAGTATGTATGTATGTACCGGATTGATCATAGGAGGCCCACGCCAGGTTCTCTCCACAGCTCCCTCTACTGGACTCCACACTGTGTTTCAGGATCCGTGTGCTGGCCAGACTTTCAGCATAACTGTGTACAAAGACAAAGCACGTTGTGGATAGCACTGCTGAAATTGTCTTCAGCGTTGTGAATCCTGTAACACAATCCTGTAACACTCCTGCACTGGAGAGATTGCCACAGTGAGTGAGTGCCATATGTATGGTTCACATGTATGCTTCCCAGAAGTCTCACTGCTGTCCCCCACCATCCAAGATAAACAGTGAACAATCCTTAACACAGATGTTTAATCTAGTGAAAATATGCAGAGAAAAGACTGAAGCCAGTTCCTCTAAACAACTGCTTTTGGTAATTGGGTTGATAATATTACAGGTTAAAAGCCCATCTGGTGCTTATACAATATTTCCTTTAAATTCAATATGTACAATGACAAATGAGGTTTTAGCAACAATGTAGACGAAGAGACAGTGTTTACTTCAATTTAATAATCTGGGGCGTTACTACAGGGACAAGGTTTGACACCTCGACCTGGCAGTAATTTATTCATGCCTCTATTTAAGATACTGTATTGGCAATCATGTGACTCATGTGATATTTTGTTGGCTTATGTTCTATGCAAATAAACGTTATAAAACTAAATCTACAAATGATCAAGAAGACATGCAGCTAAATGAGTGAATGATGCCTTAACCGTCCTCCTGAAAAGAGGAGAAACAGTTGCAGAATGGAGGTAAGTGCCTTGACAAACGTCAGCTGACACAGAAGTTAAAAGCACCATTCATCATGTCGCGATGTGCTTTGAATTGTAGATTATCGCCAAACTCAAATATTTACCATCGTAGAAATGAACAGCATATACAGTATTTAAAGGATACCCACATTACCAGAGATGGAGACTGTTTATCAATAAATGTATGACACACTATAGTTTAAGGTTTCAACATTAGAAGCAACTGAGGAATACATATTATTTTTATTTGCAAATATTGTGCTTTGAATGTTACTGTATACACGTCCATTATTCATTTATTTAACCTTTATTTAACAAGATAAAATCAACTGAGATCATTTCAATTTCAATCTGGCCAAGAAGGCCATATCAGGTCTCATGAAAAAAGTTGTTTAGCAAATCAATGTAGACGTTGCTATTGCAACAAGCATGCCCAAGGAAATGGACTGAAAGTCTATTATCCAAGGCAATGAGTTTCCTCCATCCTTCCTGACAGCACTAATCAAGTTTGCATTTAATCAAGACAATAAATGGTCAACATAACTTGGAATCACAAAACAAACAGAGACCCTCGATATCTTATTATATTTAGTGGTTATTTCATTTGACAGGCTAGGCTAGAACTGTCACTGTTACCAAGAGCAGTTTGACAATGACTGGTACGTGTAGTCCTTGCTAATTTGATCTGTGTGCATTAACCCACCGGGTAGCCTCTCTGCTCAACTTGCTGCTCAGCTTCAGTGGAGGAGCCTGGTGCTTCCTCCTGTACTCATTATGGCACCGCAGCACCTCCTCGGAAAACAGCTTTGAGGCTGATAGACAGGGAGGAGAGAGGCAGGAAGGGTTAGGCGGCCAGAGACAGAGAGGCAGAGAGAGAGACAGAGACAGAGAGACAGAGAGGCAGAGAGAGAGACAGAGACAGAGACAGAGACAGAGACAGAGAGAGAGACGTGATCATGCAACATGAAGATTTGTGCATGGCTGCAGAATACTCGAGCTGTAATGCGAGTTCACCACCTGAAGACTGACTGACCTCAGACAGTGAGTACAACTCGATGACAGATGACTGAGTAGAAAACGTCATCCACATCACCCCCCTCTGCCCGGTGCCTATCACTCACTGGCCTTTTCAGAAATCCCACAATCTCTCGAGTGCTCACACAATAGGCACATTGAAATAGCCACACAAACAATACAAATACAAACGCTGCCTAACAGCCAGCATCTACTCAGCATGCTGCAAGATGAATGTTAACTAAGGATCAGTAAAAGCCATTTTGAAATCTCACTGCAAGCACCATTGAATAGGAACATAAGTTAGTGATTTATTTTGCAATTTAACTTTCCTACTTTTCAAATATAGCAAAGCTCACAAGCACATGCAGTAAACAAGCGAGCCCGCACACACTGTTTTTCATGGGGGCAAAGTTCTAACTCAGGCCAAATTGATACAATCAGAGGTAATATCCTCTGGGTGCAGTTTCCACTTACCTGACTTTCCCATGGTGCTGACACAGGAAGCCTTCAGTAAGATCAGTAACACTCTTAGCACTGAACGAAAGCAGCCTCTCCCTTGTCTTGTTTTCTGTTCCTGCTCCCTTTCTCTGCAGCTTGCTCCCTCTCCCTCTTTGCTCTCTATCTAAAGCTGATGCTTTCAAACAGCTGCTAATGCCTTTATATCTATTCCTGTGTCATTCCACCCTGAACTTACAGAAGTTGTGCAAAGTTCCCCTTTATCTTTGTATCTGAGTGTACAGATAGTTACGTAACATGCTTCCTCCTCAAGTTATGTTTCACTTCATTGAACTAAAGCTGCGTGTCTCTCTTGAAGCCACACACCCTACAATCTGCATGCCCTACATCGATCGTTATGGCTCAGAGGAGCACACCCACTCGTGTATTTAAATTCCCACAAATGAAAGGGGAGCCCCTACAGACGTTGGTGACATCATCTCTGTGAGACACATGCCCATATATGGCTATGAGATTCTTGTATTCTGTAACATGGTAGCCATGGACAAGAGAATGTTACTCTTAGGAACTGTAACCAGGACAGTGGCTTTCCTCACAATCCACAATGTCATGATGCAGCGTTGTGCTGTGCCACTGAAGACAATAGCATCCTTTGAGATACACGGTGTGATACAGGGATACTGGACAAACATTTATAATATTTATCAGATAAAATAAAGAAATATTCCAATTTCAAATGTAATTCTTTATTTTAAAAATAAACTGACTTATTATTAACTTTTTTTTTAATGACTAAATGCACTTGGCACAATGATTGACAAGGCCTATATGAGAGATAAACCATATACTGCATTTCATAGCTGCAACCGGAGTTTAGTTGTAAATGCTTTAGTGATAATAATTTATAGCCCTGCACAGGTCAGGAGTACGCAGGGGCGTTTCTAGGATGTTAGGACATACAGGGCAGCCTGTGGGTTTTGTCTTTTTTATTTTAATTTAAAGCTCTTTTATCCCATTGGGAATCAATGTATTTTCATTGTGAATTAAAACATGGATAGCAGGCAACCGGGCACCCTATCACGGGCCGTAAATTGTTGTTAACTCGACATAACGCTCGCTGTTATTTCTGAACTGACTTATCTCACTTTTTCAAAACATCCTATTTCTTATACTAAAGCTGATGTCTCACGGTGCTTCGGGTCATAAAATAAACATTATAGGAGACTTTCCCCTTTTATCTTTCACTATCTTCAGTAACTTCTGGATCCAACACATCCAATTGTAAACGAGTGATCCCTTAACCTCCAACCTGGAGGAAAAAGCAATGATAGAGCTATTTGCCTACTGGTGTTGACACACAAGGAGAGGCAGAATCACCATTCATCATGCTGAAGAACAGGATTCTACTATTTGTTTTGTCTGTATGAGGTATGCTTCCCTCTGCACTTTAATAGGATTTCCGAACTGGGATATCTATCATTTAAAAAAAAAAAAAAAAAAAAAAAAACAGACACCTTTTTTAACAAAAGCAGGAATGGTGTGCAAGACAACCTAAAAATGAATTACCTCATATTTTACTGTACCTCATAACTCAGCTTTCAAATTTGTCTCCACTTTTTCTACAGGCAACAGCTTGTATAAAGAATGAATATTTTAGAAAAATGCCCTTTCTTGCACCCTCTAAATCAATAAGACTTCATTTTGTCGGCACCAAAGTGCTCTGATGAAACCGTCTAATGTGTCATAGTAGAATGCCGAGGCTTGATTGCTAATCTCCCAGGTGTGAACGTGAGTTATCAACACTTTGTTAGACTTGAATAAATCAAGGTCAATGAATGCACACACTACACTTACTAGTTAGGTCATGATTTGTCGCTATGCTATCACGGTTATCACCTCCAGGCTGAAATATCTCAACTATGACATGGATTGTCATGCAATTTTGAGCAGACATCCATGATCACCATATGATGAATCCTACTTACTTTGGTAATTCCTTGAATTTTCCTCTAGCGCCATCATCTGGTAAAAAATCTCAACAGGCCTACTTTGGTTTACAATAACATCCGAAAATGCCATCATCCCGATCACATCATCAATCACATTCCCATCATCTTCAGCCGTACTGTGCATGCTAAAACACTAAACTACGTTGATAAACATCAGCACAGTGGTATTGTGAGCATGTTGCCATGCTAACATTAGCATTTAGCTCAAAGCACATCATGTTTAGCCTTGCAGTTAACTCTTAGTCTTGTTGAGTCTTTCCCCCTTGCCACATTTTGTAATTTAACTGTCTTGGCAACTGATGCAATTCATGCTGTGAATACAAGAAGTCCAAAAACAGCTTCATAAATGAATCATATTAAGCTGAATGCCAGTAGCCTATATGTGTCAGCTATAAAACAGGTCTGAGGATCATCATTTCTTAAGTCATCATAAGGCAACTCAAAGCCCGCACAAAGAAAGCAGATAATCACAGTCTCAACTGCTGATGCGTCATTGCACCACAACACTACAGTGTAGCAAGAAGGCAAAATAAAAAAAAAAAAAACACGATGGTGTGTGGAGAAAGACACTGTGGTCACAGGAAGCCATTCACCAACGTTGACTGAAGACTGTTTTTCTTTCAAGTTTTGTGATCAAATTGTAATTATTTCTCGTTATTGATGGGAAAAGCAAATGTACCCAGAGATGCTGAGACATCATGTTAGTCATTAGTCCACGTATAGGCATACAGAACAAACATTTCCTGAACATAAAGTATTCATACAAACCGTCATACATTCTGTCTGTGCACATTACTGCAGAAATGAACAGCTCAAAAGGAACTCTCCTTTCCGTTCATCTGCTATTTTTTGGCATACGTCACACCTAAAAGGAGTCTTTTCTGAGATTCAGTAAGACTAATTTACGCATCATCATTTGAAAATATAACATGAGCTACAATGGGAATGTGTGTGTGCCACTCTGGATTAAAAAGACCTCACGTCTGGGTATTGCAACATTGTGTGTACAAGTTCCCGCTTCATAATTATTAAACAAGTGGAAAATTGGTGTGAGACAAATATATATGTTGTGTTACGACCTGTCTCGAGTGTCCATATCAAAAGGAAGACACACCATATGAACGTTTAAACAAAGAAAGCTTTTTTTTGCAAAAATCAAACCAAATGTAGCTTAATTAAAGATGTGCCAATTAATTAAAGTATGAAGTGTGGTCGTCAGTAAAATCAGTAGTATGTGTGAGGGTTAAGTGATATATGTGTGTGAATGTGTCTTGAAAGGTGCGTAAAAGCAAAAGAACCAAAACCAAACCAGAAGCGGTGCCTGAAGGTAGAAGCAGAGAAAGATTGAAAGAGCTGCAACCGTGGTTTAAGTAAACTAGGAACACTTATGCAAATCAGTCAACTGCACGGTGAAGAGACACAGGTTAGTAACTGATTGAACCCCAGAGGGAACATCACAGCCAAACACCGATTTTAATCTACTCCATTTGAATAAAAGAAACACGCGTTATGAGTTGAAATTACTTTTTTTAAGCAGGACTATTGTTTTGCATAGTCAGGTGTTTCAGTTACTTCGCCCACCCCCGTATCTGATCCTGTAGTGTAATCGTGTAGTGTGTAGTGTAATTATTGACAATGCCACAAGGTGGGACTGTTAGCAAAGACACTGAACAAGGACGTGGTTGGACTATTAGTCAGACTAAGTGCAACTAATGACATCTTAGTTTCATAATATGAGTGGACATGATGGGATTCATGTGAAAAGTCAAGCCACTTGATTTCTCATTAGCTGGATAGTGCTATTTTAACAAATTGATTTCCTCCTTGGTTCCTCCTACCATCTGCACAGTGATGGGACCGGACAGCTGGAAGAACACATTTACATAGTGGTCTCGAGACACTGAGACTTTACAGCCATACATCTTAATTCATACTAATTGATATAGCTGTGGAGTGTGTGTGCATTTGTGTGTATCTGCGGTGTGAATGTGTGTGTTTGAGTGCGCGCGCGTGTGCACATGCAGTAGGAGGGATGGCAATGTGATTTATGGAGAGATCCCCTTTTAGAGGGACAGTACAGACATCGATCCATGCAGATATTACATCATTTATCTCTGCACATTGGCTATATCTGCTGTACTTATTGCTTGGCTCCCTTCCCTGTCAGCTCGACGTCGTTCCTTCGCTTCTCCTCTCCTCCCCATCACTTTCCCTCTGTCTCTCATTCCCTCAATACCTTCCCTCCAATCTGTAATTTTCATTTTTCCTTACCTGGAGCCCCTAATGAAAATCTTCCAGCAGACCCCTTTTAAAAAGAAAGGAACACCCAATTCTTTCTGGGCCAGAAATCATTTTCCACTCCTGTCATGACTGAAGTGAATGTGGATTTATGGCAACAGAAATGTGAAATAACTGTTACTGGGGCTGTAAGTGCACTTCGTTGCATATAATTCCACTTTAGCAGTCCCAGGAGGAAGGTGAAGACTTTTTAATAACTCCTTCCATTCACCTCCATCCTCATTAAGAGGTCTAGTTGAGTGAAAATGGAGAGATCTACTGAGGGGGTGTTGAGAGGATTGATCTCAACTGAGAGAAAGAAAAGTGAGGGGGCTGTACTTTTTCGAAGGAGTTGTTGGAAGCTCTCTCTCCAGAGCTCTGCTCCAGAGTTTGACACATCAAGAAGCCTTTTATGGTGTCATTAGTGTAACTGTTCCTCCGAGGACAAATGATTCTGCGGGTTAAGAGGAGTTAATCACCTGCCAATCAAACCTCATCAAGCTCCCTCCACGGATGAGGCGCTATACAAATCTCATCATATTTACGGAGCCTTCAATTAAGCAGATACAGGCAAGTAGACACATGCAGAGAGGAGAGAGTGACAGGGCAAGCAGAGGGCAGACTGGGAGGGTAGGAAAGGAAGAAAGACCGAGATAGAGGGAGACAGTAAGCAGAGCCGGACGACTCCTGTCTGACACTAAGCAGCAGAAATGTAATGTCTTAAAAGGCCATCGCAGTCAATAAAGTTCCTAATGTGCTTAAAGCAATTACTGTGTCCGGAGAGGAGCAGAGTGCATGCAGGATATTAACCTCAGTAACCCGCTCTATCTGGTCCATAATTAAATTATCCTCACATCCTCATTCTAATACAGACACACATACACACACCTAAAACAATACACACACACACACTCATGCAAGCATACATTGATGCGTGTTCACATAAAGTGCGCGTTGAACCGTATCCTAACCTGACAAAAGAAGAATAACTCAAGAATAAAAGTGAAAGTAAAAGATAGACTCAAACATAGTGTACGTTTTCATGCATCCATCCAAGGACAAATAAGCAAATCTCTCACTGGAAAATAACTTTTGTGTAAGCGTAAATCGAACGATCCGTTTAAAGGAATATGTCATTTAGTACTAATGTACTAATTCTGGAGAAAATGGAGACAGTGTTGAACTGGTCTCTAGAATGTTCTCTATTCAACATATATATGTATCCTATAATTACATTTCCAGTAGAAAATTAAGAGTGAATGTATTTTTATTTAGGTTCAAAAGAAACATTTATTTCAAGAAAACTCCTCCTGAAATTATCAACTCAACTATTTCTCAGAACATTGTCAACATTTTCCCTATTTAAATTAAACTTCCAGCAAAAGTCTAAGGAAATGAAAGCATTTCCACTTATTTAGACATCATTTTAAATGTCCTCCTTGCTCTCGCTGTGTACATAGGCCCAGTAATCCTGGCTGACATTTGGATCTGCTGCCTGTTTCTTTAATTCCTCCCATTTCTCATTTTGCATTTTATGTGCATTCAAATTTAAATAGCTATGTCCAAGTAGTGTAACTAATAAGCTCTTCAAGTTGATTTAATGCTGTTTAATAGTTGTCATACAAAATGTTATTTGCACAGCCAGAGAGAGATTTTGACACTGTGGACGCTAATTATTTCTGCTGAAAATAGCTAACCACCCTTTAGCATTATGCACAGGCCCCCGGTGGAGCTTTTCTCAGCATCTGGGATGGCTTCTGAGGTTTGCACTGGGCAGCGAGCTAATTTAGTATTTCTGGATGGTGCCTCTTTGGCTTATTTTGCTGTTGTGTTTGTATTATTAAATAATATGTTTTGACCTTGCCTTGGGAATTCTAAGCTGCTGCTTTTGGTCAACGTATAACAAATGTGTTAAGCAAAAAATTGTGAGCATGATTGTGCTTGTGAATATGTGTGTGTGTGTGTGTGTGTGAGTGTGCCTTTCTCTAGGTGTGCATTGTTTTCCATGCTGAGGAGGACTCCATTGCTCTGGCTAGGCGATACTGGAGGATAGGCTGTCTGGAAAAAAGGTGTTAGCCCATCAGCAGGCTGTCAACCACACTCTCTCTCTCTCTCACACACACATTTCCACATGCATGCACACACAAAAATAAAATACAGCCATCAACTACTACTAATACAGAGCTGGAGATAGGAAAGGTATTTTTTGCCAATGATTACCGGCAGTCTGTTGCATCCTCTATTAGCATTTTCAAGAACGCATTATGCACATGGGTATACCCTCATCATGTAAGCCTTGTCACATGAACAACAATTTGTCACCCTGTAGTGTTTAAGCTGTCATAATGAACAGAGTGTGAATATTATGAACTGGGTAAGTGCACTGAATTTAATCGAATGAACTGCTGCACACCCAGCAGGAATTACAGCTTAAACCACATTACAGCAAGTAAGCACTTTTGGAAAATTCCTACATATGTCCTTGAGGTATTTGAATATCACGTGTTAATGAATATTTAATGACAGAAATAGTAACCTCTGAACAGACTTGATTTTCAAACATGCATCACTGCATATTTAAGGAACTATCTCAGTATGTTAACTTGGAATAAAATGATGATCTTAATCAGTATATGTGAAACCGTATGTGTGCTTCACTCTGCTGAGCGCTGTAAAAAGACAGCCTCCTCTTGGCACTGAAATAAATTAAGTAGGTAGAGAAAGTTGTTGTATTAACAGCTTGCTGGTGTAATTTACACAAAAGAAGAGTTGTACACCACAGAGACCTCCAACTGATGATGGAGTTACAGACACCTGGCTTATTTTCTACCTTATACGGTTATTTTCTATAGAAATGTATAGTATATGACTTCAATAAAGTATCACGGACTCATTCAACATTAAACATAGATACCTGTACATTTGAAGTCAACACGCTGTGAATGGTAATATTATATAGTTTAAATGAAGGATACAGACGAGAATCAAATGTATTTATGAGGACACTTAGGTTACAATACAAAGATGTAGGATTCAGAGCAAGCACAAAAGAGCAGGAATTTAAATTCTTTTGAATTTCTTTGGTCAGCCTTGAGAAGTGCTTGCTAGTATTTCAGTGAGAGATAAAGCCACCGGACAACTCAATACTGCATATCTGTGCTGCTAATGTTCATTGTATTTGCTCTCATTTTGTGTTCTCAATTTTTTGGTGGTCATGGATCATAGAAGGCCAGGGAGAGCAAACAAAAAAATGTAATATCAAGTGAAAATGCATGACCACAGCCTTGGGGAGAAGAAGGACAGCATGGTAGGGACCATTTGTGTGTGTGTTTGTGTGTGTGTGCGTGATTGTGTGTGTATGTGTGTGTGTGTGTATGTATATACGTGTGAGAGACATAAAGAAGGGGACCATTTCTCTCAGAGCCAAAATGAGGTTGGGGAATTGGATAGAACACTTTCGTTCCCCCCAATGAAAGTGCCTCTCTCATATTCGCAACAGGACATATGGAGTGTGAAGCAAAGCCATCATATGACGACAGGGGGAGAGGAATGCTTGCGAGCCCGAAGAGATGACAAGAGAAAAAAAACAACCTGAAACCAAGTTAAGGGGGAATCAGTCGGGGAGATTGCTTGGGAAACCTCGGGTCTGGCACCACTGTAAACTTTAATGAAGAAACTTCCTGAGTCTCTCCTACTGGGTACTGAGTGCCAGTGTTACAACCATTGGAAACAAAACAGGGAGATTCTGTGAAACGCTGATGGGCTGCACAGCGTGTTCTAACGCCGAAGAGCACAATATACAGTGTCCACCTAACCTCACTTCATCACTGTGAATGTGCTGATACACTTAGGCTTGCACGTGTGCAGACGCACCCACGCTGCACGCACGCGCCTTCACGCATGCACACACACAGCAGCAGAAACACACACACACACACACACAGGCAAGACAAGGTGGTAGACAGTCGGTGTAGAGATAGATGGTGGAGGTAAATAGGGGTGTCATGGCAGTGTGATGGAATGAGGCAGGGGAGAATTCATCCTGTGTTTCCTCTAGCCTCTGTCTCCCTGCTGACAGCATCCTGAAATAGGGCCCACTGTGTCTGTATATATATATATATATATATGTGTGTGTGTGTGTGTGTGTGTGTGAGAGAGAGAGAGAGAGAGAGAGAGAGAGAGAGAGAGAGAGAGAGAGAACAATTCCTTTAGTGTCTGTATGTGTTTTTTAACTTTGGTGTGTCTGTGTGTGTTTCTCCCTCTGTGTGTTGTGTATCTCCTCAGCTCTGGGAGCGGGATGAAAGCGTGGAAATGTGGATGGAGATAGAGATAACACCAGGGAATGTGGGAAAGAGAGAGAGAGAGAGAGAGAGAGAGAGAGAGAGAGAGAGAGAGAGAGAGAGAGAGAGAGAGAGAGAGGGAGAGGGAGAGCCCTCTGGGGAAAATGAAACATCCTTCCTGGACCGTTTTTTATGCTCAGGTCTGGTTTGAACTGGAATCCCACTGGGCCAGTGGTCAGTAAAGTGTTATTAGATCCCGCTGAGCATCCGTCTGTGTTCTGTACCTGGGGATAATCTTTTTTAAATACTGTTGCTGCTAAAGGTACGAGAGACACAGCTGTTAATGTGTTAGGTATTTGTCGTGTGTTATCCTATTTCTGGCACCAGTGGGACAGGTTTGGGTCAAGAAAGGAACAACATGTTGCCATTTTGGGGTTGCCATATAAATGCAAATCAACCTTCTGTTACTTTTTTTAACAATGACTATAACATATTCATTTAATTTCGCCCAGTTTTACAAATACTATATATACAATTTCACAATAAGACAGGAGACAAAAATTCACACCTTTTTGGACCAAGACTTTACTGTTGTGTTAAATTATTTCTGTTTGCCAGACACGACTCTGCCCTCTTGGGACATACATAACAAAAAAATGGCATCAATATGGAAGAAAAAAGGCGTTAAAGGAGCAGCTTAAAACTGCACAAAAACCCTGCAGAAGTTGTAGCGAAAAATTGGCTTTAGTCAGTCCTTTGGGAATGAATGAGAGACCATTTTGTTCCGCACATTTTAATAAATATAAATATAGACTTTGGTTGCTATGTCAACAGGTAGGTACAAATGAATATGTTAGTCATGTGTCTCTATCGGTACTGAGCATGTTGTTTAGCAATGTTTGCACTGGCAACCTTTTGTTCAGTGGTTGTGATTTTGCTGCTGTGTGAAATAAAATCTGCCTTTCTCTCTGTAGGTGGAGCACTGTGTCTGCTCCTGCCATTTAGAAAACAAAGACTTTTAAAGCTAGCCATTAGTGAAATAATGTTGACCAATTCTGTTACTGTCATCCCTGCTCATTCAGTTCCACTGCACCTTCCTCTTTTCACTTTCAACTCTCGGTTTCTTACGTTCTCTCTTTCTTCTCCTCTCTTTCTGGCTCTGTCTGTCTGCCTTTGTCTCCTACAGGCTCTCACTCTTTCTCTCCCGAGGGATAAAGACCCTCCCAGTCTTCAGCTCACTGAAGCCTGTGTGGAGTAATTAGAATTAAAGTATTAGAGTTAAAAAGGAGGATTTGAGTCTGATTATGATGAAGGAAAAACTATAATCCAAATACTACCTCATGGGTTTTCTAAAAATTTTAGTGCAATCCACTTTTACAAATACACAATACGCTAAACAGACCAAACAGTATTAGGTGTTAACTTGGAGCTGTGTGTGTGTGTGTGCGCGTGTGTGTGCGTGTGGTTGCTGTAGGTGTGTGCCTGTATTGTGTTGCATGGGTATATGTGCGGTGGGATGTACAGTAAGTGAATGGTCCTCTATTACTGCCTTACTCTTTGCGGAGAAGCTGACTTTTCCTCTCGATTAAAAATGAATGTCCCCCCTTCTGCTCTCTGTCACGTTTCCTTGCTTCTGTCGCTTTCACTGCTCCCGCTCCCTCTCTTTTTCACTGTTATCCCCTCTATATCCTCTCTATTTTCTTCAAGCCATCTCTATATATCACCCCCCCCCCTGTCCCCATCCTCGCTCCTCCTGGCTCGCTCCTCCTATCTCATTCTCTATGACCCCCTCTCTTTCTGAACATATTTCATCAAAGGCCTCCTCACAGGTAACAGTCACCCTGATCTCATTAACTGCTGCTAAGCGCAGAAGACTTGAAAGAACACACCGTTTCAAACACACACACACACGCACGCATGCACGCACCCGCCCACCCACCCACACACACACACACACACACACACACACACACACACGGACACACCCTAACGGTAGCATAGGACAAGAGAATCAAGGCACGAAGGCTCATGTATAATCCTTAAACTGAGGATAGTTATAACGATCTAATGATTTCAGGCTACTGCACGAGCACTGAGATGGGCTTTTATATTGGTTTTGTGTGCGTGTGTGTGCGTGCGTGCGCGTGTATGTGTGTGTTCTACCCCCTCTCACTCAGTCTCTGTCCTGTTAGTAGCTGTATTAACCTGGGGTCTCTCTGCTCTCCCGATCACTGTAACCCCATTAACTCCCATTAAGTCTCATTACCACCCTCGTGAGGATCGTTATCGCTTGCTTTATCTCATTTCCTAAACACCACAGTATGCATTCTGTGGATGTCTGCTTAGTGCAACACAATTTTTGTCAGTAATTGCGAGTCGTTATGCGTTTCATTGGAGGCGGGACTAGGTGTGAATGGTGGTTTGCCAGTCAACGACTGACAGTAATTGAGCAATCCACTGCCTCTGAAATATGAAAAGGCAGCCCACACTGCCAAGAAATTCTTTTTTTTTTTTTTTTTTTTTTTTTTTTTTTTTGTGGCCTGAAGAGCTGTGTGGAAAACCACTGGACTGACAGGCTGACACAGAGTCAACTATAATTAAACATGACTGTCAGAGTGAAATATTCAGCAATGTGTGGTCATGGGGATGAATTATATATTCACTGCCGTCAGGACTTGTGTTTCGGAGTGGGATTTGATGTTGTAAGGGCCAAGAGGGAGTGGGATCTGGAATAAAATGGAGAGAAAAAAACAGAGAAAGAGAAGTGATTAGAGATGAGAAGGGAGGGCAGATTAGGTTATACATGGAGGAAGGGAAGTTTTACTTCTACAGCTCACTGAAGTCTGTGATATCCCCAGCTGCATGGAAGATGTATGCCAGACACTGCTCGCTTACAGCCAGAGGAACGGGACTTTCCTAGCTCATATCACACGTTTTAAAATGAATGAAATGTTTTCATTATGCATTCAATAGTTTTTTGTTAATATTTCCTTTTAGGTAATTTCTGGTCACATACAGCTGACTCACTGAAATGTGATGATTGTGCACATCCTCTGTACAAATATGCTGAACAGATCATCCTGCTTCCAGTTTATTTAGTTTCAGATCTTGTTTTAGTGCGTTTGGCAACAGATGTTTTTTTTTTTTGTGAAAAACAACAATACATTTAATTTTCATGTTCTGTTGTAATTGTTTTCAGCAGGTATGGTGTAACACAAAGAGTAAATCTTAAATGGCATAAATGGAGCAAAGCCTGCAGAGCAAATTGATGCAGACAATTCAGGGTGCGCTGCCACTCACATGTGACACAACCAATAGCTGCAATATCCAACAGAGCCCTTGTAATAAGTCGGCGTATTTAAGCTGTCAAAAGTCCTGCTTACAAACCTGGTCTGCTAATGCTGCTGCTTTATGGCTCAGTTTGCAACTAGTGCTGCCACAGTTACTGCTCCTGCTGCTGCTGCTGCTGCACTCCTTGCATTTCATCAACAACTAGTGCCTGAGCCACACATAGCAGGTTTTACAAGATAAACATTCCTCTCAGGGGCTTTGAGGCATATAGTACTGTAACAGTCATATGGTTGCTGACACAGAAAATCCCACATAATATGCTGTAGGTCTGTACTGAATGTGGCTTTTGGATTTGAAAGTCACATTATTTAAACTGTAAGCTTAAAAATGGCTGAAAACTTGACTTAAAACCATAGGTCACCATGACATTACACATTTATGACTAAATAAGCAACAATCAAATGGAAAAAATAATAATTGGTTTATTGAGAAATAAACACTGAAAGACTCTAATCTGTTTCATCATTGTGTTTGTATGTGGTTTAATCAGTGTTGATTGAAAGTGACAGAAAACCCCACAACTGCCATCAAATTCTGTTGCTAAATATTAATAAATCCTGATTTGTGGGTGCATATAATGCTGTGTTCCAGTCAACTCAGAACTTGAAGATTTCAATGTCAGACTTCATGAAGAAGCAGTTGTCTGACGTGACACAACAATGGAAGCGCACATTGTAAATGCTCCACAATCAACTGAAGGATAACATAAAGTACATTTGCTTATATCTAATTGAAATCATTTATGCTATCATATAATAAAAACCTGTTCTGCATGTAAATTGATAACACAATATGTTGCCAATCAGCTGGTTATGGTAAACATTATCTAAAAAGTTATCTTCTCTGAACAAACTGTTTAAATGCTAAAAATGGTCCAAAAAAATGTGGTGGACACACTGCTGAAAGTTCATTTGTGTGTACACTTGCCAAAGAAACATCAGTTTGACGGTTAAGCCATGTTTTTTTCAGAATAAAAGCAAAGACAACTTTTTTTTTGAGTTTACTATATAGTTAGTTTTTTTTAAATTTCTCATATTTATTTAAAGGCCCTTCACACCCACCACAGGTGTTTAAGACTTTTCTGGCTGATTAGGCCTCTCGCTGAAGTTGGGTGGTGCTATAGAGCTGAGAAGTGGAAGAGGCCGCTCGTCTAAGTGTGCTCCTGTTTTTGAAAATGTTCTTTAAATGGTGTCTTCATGTGACTTAAGAAACATGCGACTCAATATATAATGAGAACAATCAGATAGGTTTGTGTTGTGAGTACCAGTTTGAAAATGATGTTTTATTCATCGTTTTTGAGAGGTCAAGATTCTTCAATACGAATTTTTGCCAATCACATAACATTGTCTAAGGGACAAAGGAATGAGACTTTTACTTCAGGGCGCCCAAAATACCTCCTTCCACTTTGCAACTCTTTGCAGGAAATGATCACCAAACTATGTATGTGCCAATAAGTATGACAATGGGGCATATTGTACTGGCCTGACAGTGGCAGCAGCACTAGCAGGAGAGTGAGGGAGATGTCAGTTAAGCCTTCTCTGCACAGTCCTGAGAGAACGTATAATCAGGCAACATAGGTAACAACACCTTTGTTGGTGTAAAGGCGCTTTAAGGTTCGATTTTTTAACACCTCCACATTATTGTATTTTTAGGGGACAGAATTGACAGTGTCAAATGTGAACACTGTAAAATAAATAGTCTCCATTCTTCAGGGTCCCTGTAATATTGCATACATCAGTGTTACCACAGAACTATTGCTCGCTCATTCCATCAGGTTTTATTACTACTGTGATTAGATCCCCTATAAAGCTGAAACCACGTTCTGATGCTGCTCTGAATTGCAAGAGACAGAAAGAGAGACAGGAAGATGTGTGTGTGTGTGTGTGTGCCTCTGAGGAGAAGAGAAAGTGAGGTAATGCAGGTGCGTGTGCCTGTGTGTGTGGAGTGAAGTGTGTTACAAGGAAAGACTGGATCTGACCCATTAACTTTACAGGCCATTCATTGAGCACCGGTGCAGCAGGGGTCAGTAGGGAGATTTCCCTGTAAATCTCTACAATGATCACAATGATAGAGAGAGAGAGCGAGGGAGAGAGAGAGAGAGAGAGAGAGAGAGAGAGAGAGAGAGAGAGAGAGAGAGAGAGAGAGAGAAGCACAGCTTGCAACAATGTTCCTGACTCTGTCCACAGCCAAGATAAGTTTCACTAAGGATACATCTGCTGCCAACCAGCCAGCTGGACTTTATTTTCTTCTGTTACTCATTTAAACACTCTACAATTAAAAGGGCTTTGACAGCTTAGCCATTTTCTGAGCGAATGATGAGTAAATGTGGGTTGTTTTTTAGCGGGGCTCTTTCACATTTCTGCCTTAAGAAAAGCTGTTTTTAGATGTGGCCTTTCTGGCTGTGTCAGGTCACGGCCCTCAAACCCAAAACATAACCTCAAAAGGATAGCTAAGGGGGCTCATATGAGGACACTCTGTGCCTCAAGGAAAGAGGAGGAAGAGGTGAAGTGAGAAGAGGGTAAAGTCAATGTACCAAACATCCTGCCTCAGACCGGGATGTGTCTTGCTCTCCTATTTTGCCCTGCGGCACAGCAGCTCCTTGGCTTGGTCACACCTCAGATCCAGCAACTTCTACCTACCAAAACACCTGCAGTACTCTGCAACCATTCTCTAGCAGGACTTCCAACACTCCCACCCACTCTCCATGCCATCGTCCTGCTTCTTTTTGACATCAAATCACACTCTGCCACAAATCTTTCCACTGTATATAAATAATAATTCATCCCCCCCGGCCATGCTCTCCATTGAACATTTGCTGTAGTTATAGTTATGCATCTGATAATCCATTACCTGAAGAGCATCAGCTCTGATAAACCCATCACTATAGAAAACCTAAATCCCTTCTTCCTCCCTTTTCTTCAGCTCTCCGAGGTCTAAATTCCAACATTGTCACAATTATACATTTGTTAGAGCTGCTTTGAAAGTAGCACAGAACCCTACACGTTACCAAACAAAACACACTGCATTCAAAAAAAAAAAATCAATAATCTTTCTATAATGATCCAGAAAGCAGGATGTAACTGTATCAGTGAGCCTCATTTCATACACCAGAATTCATTAGCATACACTTGTGGCTCTAATGCACACTGCGTTTTGCTTAGACAATCAGATATTGCGTAGTGTAAAGCCAATCATGCTAATGGCTGTAGCCTGGGAATGCTGGACGGCCCAATCATCACCCTCGCCTGAGAGTGCCTTTTTCCAGACTTGACATTTGATATGTGATTGCTGCTTTCAGTCAGTTTTGTTTTGATCATCAGAAAACCACCCACACTGTTCGAGGCTGGATTGTTTGTTGCGTCGCTCTCGAGTACTTGGCCGCAGCTCTCGTGCTCGCTGAGGTCGAGCTCTGTTCTTTAGTGCCTGGGCTGTTACTGGTGGATCTTTGAACCTGGCTTCAGAGGGCGAGGAACTCCAGGTCAGTTATAACTGACCACTCCATGTGGGAACACATAAACCCCCACACAAAACCCCATAAACAACACAGCCCTGCAAGATTTACATTAAACTTTAACACTTTCTCTATCAGGCATTCTTTTGTTTGCTTTTCTTCATATTTACTGAAGCACAAGCTCGTGGTAATCTTTGTTTATCAAGCCTGACTCCCCCCTCCCCATGAGCATCACTTTACTTCAGGCTTTAGGATCCTGTGAGAAGAAGAGTAAGAAAGTAATTGTTTACTAAAACAGCAGATTAATTGCTGTTAAGGTCTCAGGCTAATTACTGCCCAAGAAACCAGATCAGCGACAAATTTCATTACATTATCTTGTGTGTGTGTGTGTGTGTGTGTGTGTGTGTGTGTGTGTTTACGTATGTGTGGGCTCGTAAATTACCATTATATTTGCGTCACATGTAGACACACACGCGGACACAAACACACACGAGCCACTTAGTATAGCAGTAGAGCATAAGGAGTAATTACAGTGTAGGACAGGTCACTAGGCCTGTGGTTCACCTCAACCCTGAACACTGGAGCTATTCTGGACCTCTGGGAAAATAAGAAGGGCTGAACTCAGAGGTCAACTTCAGTTACCAGGCTGAGGACATTAATTACTCACAGGGCCAACACAAGATTAGACTGTAATTTGTGGGTTTGCCTGCTCGCATGAATCAGCGAGCGCCTCTACTGACCACCATATCAGTGACTGATTACAAGCATTGGGTTCTTTCACTCCTAGCGCAACCTCCTGCTAATACAATGTGTGTTATTTGTTTTGCACACATGTAAAAGCAATTATGCACTTGGTGAAGCATGTGAATGTTATGGTCATAAAATGGAGATTGTGCAGGGGTAGAGAAGAGGGGGTTGGGAGCATTCCAGCTCATTGTTTTTACATACTGTGACCTAGACTTGGTCCAGAAAAGTGTGTTTGTAGTAAGACTAGTGTTACTGCTTCACAGTTGTGATGAGTAAACGTTCTGCTAATCCAATTCTTTTCTAAACTGCACCTAAACTAGGACACTGGTTTAAGATAGAAATGTTGTTTTCATCTCTTTTTTTTCCCATGTGAATGCCTAAACCTGTTATAATGGTCTTTGAGCAGCTGACATTAGATAAGCTGCAATTTAAAACATCTGTCTCAAACTGTGCCAATCAGAACCTGTTGTGGTTTTTAGATGGGAAATTCCTTTATGTCCTCACATTGACTGGGACTTTCACTTAATGCCTTCCTCTGTGTGTGTTTCTTAATGTGTTCAGTCATAGCAGCGATTTGGTAAAAACAGAAAAACCTCATTATTTTGGCAGGCTGCAATGAATTTTTTGTTGTTTTCCTGTGTTGCGTAATCTGCCTCAGACGATCCACTGATTTCCCAGAAGAAGGCCATACTTGCAACTGTGCCACAGAAATTCCCTCACAAACACACACAGACATTGACACAGTCTGTACAAACACCCGTGCCAGCAGTAACACATTCATCCTTCCTTTTGCCACGGAGTTTCCCAGTTTAGACAGACTTCACCCTGAGCCATGGAAGGGGATGGGCTAATACAAAAATGAAATGAAGCCCAAAATATCTCCTAGTCTAAAGAGTAATGAGAGAGAAGAGCAGACACATTGGGTTGAGGGGCAGACAGTTAATTTGCTGAAACCTTTTTCCAGATGCACCTAGAAGAGCTGTTACTTTGAAGACTATTATTTTCTACCTTGAATCTGGACACTTTACATGTTTTGACAGAAAAGCTGGTGGAGTGTTTTCTTCTGTTAAAACCACAGGAGATATCATCACTATTTGGACTATCAGACTATGGCCATGTCGATCGACAGACTGAGTGGCGCGTCAAAAGAGGTGAAGTCAGAGAGCGTGTTGCTGTGTCCTCTGGGCACCACAGCTGCCCCTGAGCAGAAGCTGCTGTGTATCTTTGGGACGGGGGACCTTGGGCGCTCTCTGGGCCAGCGTCTGCTCCAGACTGGCTACAGGGTGGTGTACGGCAGCCGCAGACCTCACAGCTGTGGCCCCTTGCCTCAGGGAGCTCAGGTACGACATGTTGCATGACGTCTTGTCAAACTCTAGAATTCAACTTTACTCCCAACCTTTTTTTGACCATTGTTGTTTTTTTTAATCAACAACTGATACATTATAATATGTGTTGCATGACGGTCCTGAACCAACTTAAAGAACTGTGTTGCTAACATTCAAAGTGCGTACATAATGTTGGGGAAAAAATAAACAATTTTTACCAGGCTTTTAAAGTTAAATGAGCTAAAGTCCCTTACCTAGGTGTGCTCATGTGTGTCTGCACATGTTGCTGTGTTTCGTTTTCATTTGTCATGCAATATTTGCTGAACTAATGATCCATCACTGAACCCGCTGAGCCTGTTAGAAGTGAATGTGTTGGCACATGTAATGGCAATGCATGACAATAGTGTTTGTGTGTGTTGTGCAGGCGATGAACCACGAGGCAGCAGCCCTGTCAGCCGCTCTGGTCTTTGTTTGTATTCACAGAGAACACTATGACTTCCTGGAGGCACTTGCACCTCAGCTCAAGGGGAAGGTAACTTGTTGCACAGTCAGATGCCTTTGTGTAACACAGGAGTTGGTTCATTTCTAACTTTTTATCCACTCTGCTTATTTCATTGATTGGAAGGTGCTGGTGGACGTCAGCAACAACCTCAAGAAGAATCTATACCCAGAGGCCAATGCTGATTATCTGCAGAGGTGAGAGGAAATCAGGCAATAATGTAATTACCTTAACATATTAGACTCACATGGATGATTGATGGTTTGAATCACCAACAACTGGTGGAACATGGAGTGAAACAGAGTTTGTTGTTTGTTGTCCAGGCTGATCCCTGGAGCTCACGTGGTGAAGGCTTTTAACACCCTATCTGCCTGGTCCCTGCAGAATGGACCCTCAGATGCCAATAGACAGGTACTGAATGTGCTGTGATGTTGTTTCCAATAGATTTGATGAAAAAAAATCTGTTGGTTATTGGTTGCGTATTGGACACTTAGAAAAATTGAAAAAGTGCCATTTCTTCTTCTGCTATTTAGGAATGCTTTTTTTTTTCTCATGGTGACATGTCTCATTTTGGAATTAAGCTATCCAGCACTGCTTGTCGAATTCTTCTCCTACTGCAGAACTACAAGCATTTTATAATTTTCTGATGTGTTCACACAGTGGGGCGTTGACCAACAAGTTAAAAATAATAGTATCTTTCAGAAAGGAAAGCATTTCAGTCCAAATGATATTATTAACTCATTTTGAAGTTGAGATCAAACCAAATCCAAGTAAAAGAAGCCAAATCTGAGTAGTCAGCCTCGTGTCTTTGCTGTGAATGCCATCTCTGATGTAGCCTTGAATCAATTAACTCCACAGTCTCTCTTAGATCTAAGCTCACCATCACATGCTTTGCTCTCTCGCTCTGTACTGCAAAGCTGCAGCATATGTGGGTTTTTCTGTTTCATTTTGATCTGGTTGTGCAATCCCAGAGGATGGTGAAAACCACACAGTGTGTATGTGTGTGTGTGCTGTGGGGGGTGCATGTTTATGTATGTGTGTGTTGGTGTATTTGGAGCTCAATCAGCAACATCACATAGGTGTTGACTGAGCATTGTTTGTGATTTTTACCGGCTTTATTCAACAAAATTTAGTATTTCAATCGGAAAGCTTCTCCAGGTACTTTTATGTTCAATCCTCTGGAGTCAAAAAACATCCTTTCATCAGTTTGTGTGCAAATGCATCTACATAAATGCATAAATATGAAATAATGAAGACACATACTGCTTACATGGGTCGTTTTTTAATGCTCCAGGTGTACCTGTGTGGAAACGATGCCGAGGCAAAGCAGGCAGTATCGGACATAGCCATCAAACTGGGCTTCGCTGTTCTGGATAAAGGGTCTCTAGCCGCAGCTAGAGAGCTGGAGGACTTCCCCCTTCAGCTGTTCCCAGAGTGGATGCTGCCGCTACGTGTGGCCGTCGGCCTCATCGCCTTCTTCTTCTTCTATGTGGTCATTACAGATGTTGTGTATGCATATGTTGGCCAGGGAAAAGATAATTCCTTCAGAATCATGGTGTCCCTAGCCAACAAGGTAAATACTGTTTGGTGTCTTGTAAAATAGTGTTCCTCTTTGAAAGTAAGTAACTTGAATCTGGTGCATGTTGTCCTCACAGTAACCACTTCTGTGTTTACCCCCCATCTTTCAGGTGTGTCCCATTGTGTCTCTTATCATGTTGTCTCTGTGTTACCTGCCTGGTGTCATAGCTGGCTTCCTTCAGCTCTACAGAGGAACCAAGTACAGGTAAGAAATAAAAACAGGATGGATGGACTGGTATTCAGTGCCTGTAGAGACAATTTCCAATATTTTTTAAGTACTGTGTTCTACAAGTCAAACTTTAAACAAGTATGTTTGTTTCAGGCGTTTTCCTGACTGGTTGGATCGCTGGATGCTGTGCAGGAAGCAGCTGGGACTGATAGCACTTGGCCTTGCTTTTCTACATGTTCTCTACACTCTCGTCATCCCCATACGGTATGTAACACCGTTACACCCATACTCCTTCATTCAATATCTGAAATGTCCCATCACATTGTTGCTAATTTCAACCAAAACAAAAATAATGACAGCTTTGAATTTGTAGGTAATCAATGTTTTGTTTTTTTTTGGTTCCGATTACTTCTACCTTAGATGTGCAAAAATTACACCATTACACATACACAATTTTTTTTCTCAAAATATTTTTGTCATTTTTCCCCCCAGATATTATGTGAGATTCAGGATTGCAGAAAATACCATCTCACAGGTAAGACACACATGCAGCTGGAGTGTGTTTGATACATTCAAAGCTTTGTGTTTGCATAAAAAAAGTACTTATTGATAAACAACCACAATATCAGATAATTTTGCATAATTCTGTTGAGTACAATAACTGTTTATAAGCATCTCTGTGTCTTGTGTACTGTCACTTTAAGATCAGGGAGAACAAAACGTATGTGTTTGACACCACCACGGCCTGGCGTGTAGACTCTTACTACTCCATGGGGATTCTGGGATTTGGCCTCTATCTCCTGTTGGGAATAAGCTCCCTCCCCTCCGTCAGCAATGCTCTCAGCTGGAGAGAGTTCAACTTCATACAGGTGGATACTGGCATGTTTGTCTGAGTCATAGGATGTGTGGGTATCTGGATGTGTTAGAGTGTGTGAGCTTCAGTGTGTCCGCATATGTGGACTTGGAATACAGAACTCTAATTTAGCTGTGCAGGATGCTGTACAACCCATTAAAATGTGGCTGAATCCCTGCATCCTGTTTACATAGTGGAAAAACTGGCGGTCAACACTACAGTAATGTGGAATTTGTTTATTCCAGTTTCCAGTGGGGCTGGCCCACTGGACTCCCGAGGGATTTGTCTAACAGCGTTAGCCTTGTTTGTGTCCATGTGAATTTTTAGAGGACTTAGTGCTTATGTAATTGAAACATTTTCCTGGAAAGCTAAAATGACAAAAGTTTGATTGTATTCTGATCTTCAGAAACTTGATCATCTCACAAATTAAGAAGGTACATGTGTGTGCTATCTCCAATAAGCTTTCCCCTAAATGTTACACTTTCTTTTTTTTTTTTTATTACCAAAAAAGAAAGACTTCACAAAGGCTTCACACCTTTTGTAGCCAACATATTTGGCACTCCCAGCCCACATGAAGGAATCTGAATGGCAGACAAGCACATTGACGGTTATTTTACAGCCATTTCTATGATATTTCATGAGCCAGCTTCTGATAAGATGACTAAACAAGCTCATTGGGAAATATAATTTGAGACAACTGATTATCTCACCTCTACACCGTGCCCTTGAAAAGCTGCAAATGACAACCAGATTGATGATTCATTTAACACAGAGGTACATGCTCACAATATTAAATAGGCTTGGGTTGGTATCCACTCACAATGTGCCTGCTGGAGGTAGTAGAAGTAGAAGTGCGTTATGAAATGTTCTGTGTACGGGAACTACAGTATTGCACCTGTTTATGCTCTAGGCTGCTGAGGTGTGGACATTTACAGAGAAGCTACTAGACCTTTAAA
Source organism: Bovichtus variegatus (assembly GCA_943593645.1). Classification (NCBI taxonomy): domain Eukaryota; kingdom Metazoa; phylum Chordata; class Actinopteri; order Perciformes; family Bovichtidae; genus Bovichtus; species Bovichtus variegatus. The sequence continues at coordinate 6,863,425 of CALSCE010009506.1, forward strand.
GTGTGTGAATACTGGATACTACAAAAATATATGCAACGATATTCACATCATGTCCATTAGCCACGATTCAAGCAATCACTGATGAGGAAAACACTGTGCTTCAGCCCAGATGGAAAACAGTGACCTGGGCCGGAGAGCTGCTTCCAACTTCCTGTTGGAAGTCATCTGTGGAAAGCATGTCCATGATATTTCCATCCCTCCCTGGCTAAATCTTCCATTTTGATTGTTTTGACTCGGGCAGACACACATGTTTACCCTTTTTTTCACTTTGACCAATAGAAAATAAAATCGGCCACACTACAGGGAACAAACTCATTCATAAATGTAACTGGGTCATGTCAAGCTCATTTTCTCATTCCACAGCCCTCCCCTTTACTCCAGCCCAAATTAGAGCAGTGCCTTAAATGTTAAGTTATTCATCAAATGTAATTTAGGGGGCATACATTATCCTTCCCCACAGTTTTAAGGTTTAGTTCATGTGTATGGGATGGATCTATGTGCCTATAAATTTGCAAGTGTAGATGTGTGTGCTCGTTCCACGGTAGTTGAATTGCGTACGTGCGCACAAAGTAGATGAGTGTGTGCACATGTGTAGGTCAAAAGCTTGTCTCTGTGAAAGGTCAGTCTATCACTTACTAAGCCTGTTACACAGTAATTACTTCTGTGTTTATTAGTATAACTATGTAAATCTGTGAATATCCTAACTGTTTTTTTCTCTCTTCCAGTCCAAGCTAGGATACCTGACGGTGTTCTTCTGCACCTTTCACACCTACCTATACGGATGGGACAGGTTCCTTCATCCAACGTCCTACAAATGGTACACTCCTCCGGCCTACTTCCTCTCTCTGGTGGTGCCCTCTGTGCTGATCGTGCTCAAGCTGCTTCTCCTTCTGCCCTGTGTGGACCGCAGCCTCAAGCGCATTCGCCAGGGCTGGGAGAGGACTAGTCCAGAGGACGGCAGTAAGAGAGCACTGCTAGCGTAGAGACTATGACAATTACAGACACAGACACATTGGTATGCACAGACAAACACACCACAGTGACTTACATTCCAAGGGCTCCATCATTAGGTAACCCCGGCTCATTGTTTTGGATGCCACAGATCCAAGACTGTGCAATTGTACCTGTATTGTTCTGCTCTCTATGATTGAAACTCCTTTCAGTTTCTCTTTGTGTGATCATCTTGGAATTGTTCCATTTTGTACACATAGTTACACAATAGCACTGTGTATCCTCGTAGACAGGCACATTAAAGCAGACTAAAGCATACTTTCTGTATTGTTACTCTAACTCTGAGGTGGGCGACTTTGTTACACTTCCCTTAATATCAGCAGCAACACGTTTGACTTTGATTTCTAAAGCTCATCATTTTTCATCGACCTTCATCTACAGTTTATGGCGGTTTATGTACACTGAATTTACTTTGTAACTTTTTCTGTACATTTTGATTATTGAATCTATTGTTATTCTTTTTTAATTTTTCTATTTGTTACCACTGTTCAATAAACTTAAGCATGACTCAACAGCATTGTCTTGTCTCTCTTTCTCCCTCTCATCCTGTCTGGAAGCTCAGTCAAACTCAGAGAGTTTTTCCCTGCTGAGTTGAGTGTGCTCTGTCTAGTCGTCTCGGTCTGATCCCTCTCCAGGGTTCATCCCTCTGGCTGATCTGATGCCGTTCTCCAGGAAACATTCGCTTTGAACTGCAGTATTCTCCCCAGTCACTACAGGATCTCATCACATCAGTGGAGAGAGGAGCGTGCAGACTCCTCCATCACTGAAGTCCTCTGCAGAGAGGATATCATATTAGGATGTGACAGTACAGATAGGCCCTTGATGTTGTGTTGCAGTAAGTCATTTTAGTTGGTCGTGAAAGGAGTAAAGAAAGCATAGAACTGATAACTGGTTGTTTTTAGTGACACATGATCAAGCATTCATCTATAAACGTGGTAAAGCGGGCATGCAGAGATATGGAGTATGTTGTCACATGCATGAATCAATGCATTCAAAACACAGGGCACACACACAAACACACACCTGTAGTGCAGGAAGACGAAGGTGGGAAAGAAAGAGAGAGAAGGAAAGATAAAAAATATTTATCACGTGGTTTAATCTTTAAAAACATACTATTGAAATTGTAATAGAGAAAGGTTATGTTACATTTTGTAAATCATGTTTAGGAGTTTTTTTTCCCACTTAAGGAAATGCATTGACGGAAGAAGCTGCTATAAACTTTATAGTATTTTACAGTGTTAAGTCAAGTCTTTTAGTTTGGCAGCTTCAGGTGTGTGTAGGAAGACACCATGTGTGTAAGGGTCACACATGGTGTCAGACACGTGGAGGACAGGTTTGACTTGTAATTATGCAATGATATCAAACAACTGGAAAACAATGGCGGAGATGCTCGCTCCTGCAACGGGAGGTCATTTGATTTGCTATTTTGGACGATTAAACTATTTGCGAACTTTGCCAATGAACTTTTTTACAAATAAAGTAAAACCTGAACAGCCTCAACAGAAGAGTGGGATGGCCCGAGACAAAAGAGGCCCACCAGCTGGACATCATCACTACCAGCCTCACAAGAGGATGTTGTGGCACTTTGGTGATATAGAATCTGCAGTCAGCAGATCTGAGTCAAATCTGTTTCACTCAGCGAACACATCAAGAGGGACAAACAGGAAACATCCTCATCACGTCAAATTGAACACATGTAGGACCGGCCTCACAGTTTATCTCCCACCGTGTTATGTTATCATTCATTTAAAGATCTATCTTTTAAAATTGAGATATGTTAGATCTTTAATTTGAGTACCAAGATGGCATTTAGTGCAACGCCTGTCAGTTTTTGTCGTCTTTCACAATTTCTGTTTTTTTTTTTTTTTACAGCAATTAGGTTGTAGCCATAGTCACCAATATTTAGATATATTAAAAAAAAATGCAATTATGGGAAATCTTTTCCAGATAGTTGTCTGTAGCTCTAATATTGAGCCTTTTACTCGTGACAACACAGCACCACGGATTGAAAAAAAAAAGCAGAATATAATATTTCAACATGGGCACGATCTTGCAACGTGAATTCTGTTGGATCAGCAGAAATTATAGAATAACTCTATACATGAGGAAACAGCAGAGAAAAGGATACAGAAAGTCAGACAATATTGAAGAAGCAGCAAGTGTATATAACACTTATAATCTTATTTTTGATTGCACACAAAATCCTGACAGACTTTAAGGTAAGATCATGGCACAATGTGCACAGCAGAATACAGAAAATGAAAATGGCTGTATTAAATGCATAAACTTTGTTTTGCCTTTTCTGCCACTGTGGTACATTGCAACATTTTCTATGGTGGTGATTAGTCTTTGAATTAGATGAAGGTTGTGCTTCTCGTGGTGATGCTGACAACATGTGCTGCAAGTCCTCAAGGTAAAACAAATTAATTCTTTATCTAACAGAGGGAATATCAAAATGAAGTGTAGAGCGTTTCTAATACATTAATAAAAGACTTTATTGTTTGACAAAATCACTAATGTTGTCCATAGGCATAAATTAATGTCTTTGCCATAACTTTAAAAAACATGACTTCAATTGTTTAAATGTTTAAAAGTCCAGCAAACAGTTCTAATAAAAATTACAAATGTAATGAGGAATACATTGTCAGTTTTGTTACCAAGGCAACGTCTTTATGCTGTTGTCATAACTAAAGTGAGTGGTTTTGATGTATGTGGAACTGGTTTAAGACTTGTTTTCTTCTTCAAAGCTTCAAAGTCATTTTTTTTTCAAAATCATGAAAGGGTTGGCCACATGGGGAGCAGTGCTTACATGTATAGTTCATATTTTGCTGTATGTTCCTCAAATTCTGTACAAGGTCTTTCACCAAAAACAATTGATTTGTATCATCAGTTTATGGGCAAGAATCATAATCATGCTAAAAAACAAAGCTGTAAAATAACACCTTTTTGTAATACATATATTTGTTATGCGTTATCTCCACATTTGATCTTAAATGTATCTTTCTTTCTCTCTCTCTCTCATTTTTAGATCTATCAGGTAAAATGTTCTCCTTCCTACAACAAACCAACACAGCTCATGTGAAGCTGAACACATCAAGACAGAATTTCAGTGCTGTAACTGTGTGTCTCAGGTACAGTTCATTGTTTAAAACTAAATAAAGAACCCACTGTATCTCTCACTGTGAAACGGCAGCATTCCTGATCATTTCTTTTCAATGCCTACAGGTCCATTACAGATCTCAGGAGAGACCACATTATTTTCTCTCTGGCTACTCCCTCTGCTGACAATGGCTTCCAATTACTCAAGCATGCTTTCTACGATTCCATCAGTCTCTTTAGAGGAAACAAAGCTGCATCTTTTACGGAGCAGGACTACAAGTTGAACATGTGGCACTCTATTTGCTCCACGTGGGACTCTGAGTCTCGACTGGTGCAACTGTGGTTGGATGGACAACCTTCAATTAGGAAATTTGTCAGCACTGGAACAAAGTTCAGAGGAAACACTATAATTATCTTAGGACAGGTACCGTTTTATGTCTAAGCAATATTTTTGATGTACCGTATGTCTCTAGATTTATTGTATAATATTAATGCTATTTATCTGCAATCTCTACAGGAGCAAGATTTCTATGATGGAGGCTTTGACTATTCTCTGTCTTTCATTGGCATGATCTCTGATGTCCACATGTGGGACTATGTCATTTCCCACTGTGAGATCCACAACTACGTGAATGAACTAAACTTCAGTCCAGGGAATGTGCTCAACTGGAAGGCGCTGGAGTTCCAGATTATAGACAGAGTGCTGATTGAAGACAAACAGAGGACCTGTTACTAAACTTAAAAAATTTTTTAAAAAATGTCTGTAATATAAAAGATAGAATTCAATCATGTCAACATTTTGTGTTAAATCATTTCTTTTAAATAAAAAAGTGGAATTTTATATATCCCCCTCTCTATTAGCGTCTTTTCAGGTTTGTTCAAATAATGACTTTTGACCTGAAAATCCACTGGTTTCCACTTTATAGGGTATTTTCAGTGCACTCTGACATCATTAAAAGGTGAGGTTACACTTGCAACACAGCATACAATTTCACGCTAAAAGTATCTGAATAAACACATCCTCAGTTCACCCACCATGGTGCAATGAAGGAAAACACCTAACAGGTTTACAGAAATAAGCTACAGCCCAGTGAAAATTGCATTGTACCATACTGCACTAAAAAAGACCCATAGTATGTTAAAGTGAGAGAACAGATAGGCTTAATGTTGATGATGGTCAAGTCATTTTATCTGATCGATAGATAGATAGATAGATAGATAGATAGATGGATGGATGGATGGATGGATGGATGGATGGATGGATGGATGGATGGATGGATGGATGGATGGATGGATGGATGGATAGATAGATAGATAGATAGATAGATAGATAGATAGATAGATAGAT